>JAUYWG010000048.1:4486213-4510755 GCA_034779775.1 Enteromius afrohamiltoni
AGATCACTGTGGCTGAGCTCTAGAGATGCAGTCGGGAGATGGGAGAAAGTTGTAGAAAGTCAACCATCACTGCAGCCTTCCACCAGTCGGGGCTTTATAGCAGAGAAAAACAGCCATTATAAATCTTATTCAATGCCTTTTCCAGACATTTTTAAGTGTATTATCGTAAACATGGCTATATAACAAAAAGCAATGTAAAATGTTATCTATATATTAATCTAGTATATTAATATTTTGGCCAACTTATATTTTTAATTGATAATTGTGTCTAAATGTCAACACTTCCTTTGTAAATATGTAAAGTTTAATTTTATTGCACTTTAAATTTAACTTAAAGTTGAAGGACTTATGCTGATCAGTTTTTTCTGTGAAATCCATTGGAAACTGATGAGGAAAAACAGAAGAGGAACTGATGAGGGAAAGTTCAAGCTGGTGGTTCACGTGTCTGCTGTCTGAGGATCCACTGAGAGAAAGCGGAAGATGAAGGACTCTGTTGATCTTCATCATCACTGATGGTGATGATAACAGTGAATGTAAAATTGAACGACTGATTTTATCAATGTATCTGTTTATATCTGATGTTGCATAAGATTATTTGCATATTATGAAGAAAAATGTGTTTGTTTGTTTAGTGAACGCTCACTCTGGTTTTGTGTTTATGTTTTTATGCTTTAGTGTTTTCCAGTTGTCTTTAAAATTATGAAATGTTTTTCTAGAAATTCTTCACTGCGCTTTAACTTTCATGTGAATCTGAAAGAAAGAGAAGGATCTTTAATATTTATTTAATATTATATTATTATATATAATAATGTATACATATATAAATAATAATATATAAATAATATATATATATATATATATATATTAATTATTTTATATAATATTATAATATTTATTTAAATAGTAAATATGTATATGTTCTAAATTGTGGAAAAATACAATATAATAACATTTAAATATTGTAAAATAAATATAAATACTTATAAAATACTTCATGCAATCTTTATCTATATAGTTGGTTATTAGGTATCTATAAGTATTTATTTAAGGAAAAGACTATATTTTAAATAATGTAAATAGTTCTTTAACTTTAAATGCTTACATTGTAAAAACAAAACAAAAAAAGAGAAAAGCATAAAATGTTCTGTTCAGGATGTTATGTATATTTTATAGACATGTCTGGTAACCATAAAACACAAAACAATGCAGTGTAATCTTTAAAATTCAGGTAAAACACCTGTAAAATTCCCTTTTTATTAAAAACAGTACATTGTGCCATGTTTTTACTACTGTACAGATGTTATTTAGATCTGGTTGTTTTTTTGTTCATTAGCCCTTTGACTATCATTCCCATTTTTTGAAAGTGTGCTATCCAAACTTAAAATGTTGTAATATTTCATGAACAAAAACATTTATGAAAATGTAATATGATTTTACTATGCCATTTTTATTGTAATGCAATGTCCAATTTGAAAAGGAATAAATCCAGGCGTCCCTCTGAAGGAATAGCTGACAGTTTCTCTTTTTTCTCTTTTTCAGGTATACAACTACACCGATGTTATATTGCCATATGAAAGCTTTCATACTTTCTGATTTCATTTTGATCCTCAAACTGAATTGTATCAGAAAACATCTAATCATTTGATTATGAATTATGATTACAGATCTTAAGAGACTGCAACAGAAAAACAATCACAAATCTTTGCTGTTTTTATAGTAAATGGCGTATTTTTTTTGTAAACACTAAGTGGCTTCAATATCATTTCTGATAAATACGTCAGAGATTTAGTTTCCGAAAATCAATCCATAAATCAGAGACCTATGATTTCACTTCACATTTGATTATTGGAAAGGGTGTTTTTTATCACAGCAAGCTTTGACAACTTCATTTCTGCTTTGTGGATTTCCTAATTTCTCAGTTCTGCCTTTCAGGAAAAGCAAAACATTGCTTTAAAGGAATAATTAAAGTCAACTGCTCTGTTCTCCAATCAGAGGATCTGGATGCATGAATCAGTCGTATCTCGGCAGAACTTGCACGAATTCTTTCACATTTCATCATCTTTATGTTTTTATTTCACTATAACATTTTACAGCAGAGCACTGTTGGATAAAAATTAATTAGCATAAAACTCAATTTAGCACTTTATCATTAATGTAGAGTCATTTAAACAGGCTTCAGAAATGCAAGGTAGAAAGATATGTCAGACTGATTTATATGTTTTACAAATATGAATGCATATTTTCTAAATTTTCCTATAATTATGAAATTGTCTAACGTTATAAGGTATAACCTTATATGGGTGCCAATTCCGTCTGTGAAATAAGGATTTAATCTGTATAGGAATATTTGAAACAGGAACGAAAAAGCTTGTTGTCATCTTAGTTCTCATGTGTACATACAGGTTGAAGTTTTCTTCTCTCCATCAACTAATGACGCTCTTCTCATCATCCAATCACATTCGAGACGCGAAGAGGACCCAAACCAGATTCCGCTTCACATCTGGGACTTTCCGCCCACAGACGTCCTTAAAAAGAAGGTTTCATAGGCGCATAAAACCTTTGGAGAGTTACAGAGAGTTGCATTAGGTGCTGGAGACATAAACACACACACACACACACACACAGACACGCCAGTGATGGAAGAGCATCAGAATGAGGCGCTGATTCAGCGCGTGCCAAGCCAGGAGACCGTCGTCAACCGCGGAGGGTACATTTATTCATTCATTAATATGTTTAAATTCATTCATTGAAATTTTGTAGGACACACACACATATATATATATATATATGTTGTGATATATATATTATGACTGCATATATTATTACATTACAGTAGTGCGTGGTAGTAATTATAATGTAGTAGAAATGTTTAAGAATTCATGCTTTGAAATATTCTTTTTTCTTTTATTATTGAATGCGTGCACAACTTTCTTTTGGTAGCCTGTTCAAATACAGGCCTGTGCTAATGAAAGCATTTCTGATGATCATTAATAATTATGTAAGTGAAATTCCAGTGAAAAAATCTAAATCCGAAAGAAGGAAATCAAGCTCTTCCTAGCTACTGGTGACGTCACGCGCGCTGACGTTATTGATTGGATGTTTTATTAAATAGACAGCGCGACACGACTGTTTTTGAGAAGTTTTAATAATGATTTTAATATATTCAGTTATTTAGATTTCAAAACATTAAAATAGACTTTACCTATAAGAGGGTTACTGATAAATATTAACATCAAGAGTCTTTTTATGCAATTTGTAACAGTTGTTAATATTCTTTGTTTTAATGCTAGTTTTACTATGATCCTATGCATTTTTGATATTTTTATTTAAAAATATGTCTATATTATTATTAATAATTGTTATTATTTCAGTTTCAGTTTCAGTTACTTTAATAGCCCATGTCAAATGAACAAAACAAACAAATTCTATATTGACAAGCTGCAATAAAACTTTTACTTTTTATTGTAATTTTTATATTGCAATATTTGTTAACTAATTTTTTATTTTATATTTAGTTTATCATAACTGACCTACTTATAACTCATTGGGGTTTTTTGTTGTTCGTTCTCAGTTCTCCTAAAAACCCAAACCAACATAACATAACAAAATGAAACAATAACCAGTTTCATTTATTTCTATAGAAGATGCTTTTAACCAGATCAGCTTACAAGGGAGGATTATGAAAGTTCTCTTTTCAAATCAAATGAACAAAAATGGACTACAAAAATTCCCAGAAACTCACATCGTGAATCACTGGAAATTTTCATTTATAGGGGAATTATGTATCTGTGTTAGATAGGTGACTGTTTGTTTAAAGATAACCAGCACCCACACAGAAGCATGAGAAATGGCCCTGATGTCTGTTTTCTCTGGCGTCTCCTGCAGGAACTCTAATGGAAAGGCACTGAAGGTGGCCGGACTGACTGTCCTGGCCTGTCTTCTGCTGGCGGGACAGGCGCTGACTGCGTACCTCGTCTATGGTCAGAAGGAACACCTCAGTGCTCTGACCACCGGCCAGGAGAAGCTGAAGACTGAGCTGACCAGAAAGATTTCCGGTGAGAAACACAGCCCAGTGAAACACATGAACATCAAACACAGAGTCATTTCACATTCATTTACAATACAGGTCATTTCGGCATATTGCATATCGTTCAGGAAGTATCTTATATTTGGTTTAAGAGCTAAATGAATCATGTTCTCATCGTTTGTCTACTGTATGTTCGTTCTGACAGCTTCTCCTCCAAAGGCGATGATGCATCTTCCCATGAACAGCATGCCTCTGCTGAAGGATTTCTCTGATGAGTCCTCAGACCAGACCTCCAGCAAGAAGGGCAGCGTTCCTCTCGTTGTGAGTGTAATCACTAAGCTTCATACAGTGTTTTCGTTCTTTTATTCTGAATATCTCATTTTTTCTTTTTTGTTTTTTAGAAACTGCAGCCAGTTTACACAAACCAGAGAGAGGGCAGCGGACAGATGGATGGTAAAATCTATATAACATAAACAAATAAATAAACTACAAAAAATCCATGTCTTAAAATATTCATAAATATTAATAATAAATAAATAAAATTTAATAATTCAAGATTTTCATAACAAAATAAGTCAGCATCTACTGTTGTTAAAAAAACTAGAACTAGTTGGTACTAAAAAAAAATTGGTAATTGAAAAAAAATGTTAATTCATTTTAAATAAACTTATAGGATATATAAACATGTTTATTCATATTTTGAATTAGATTTAATTTATAATTTTGTTAGGTTATTTTTATAGTTCTATTTACCTTTACTTTATTGTTTACATTTATTTATGTTAATTAGTTGCCAAGACAACGTTTAAAAATCATTAGGGTCATTTGAGATTTTCAACTAAGTTGTTTAGTTTTTTTCAATGATTTGCAGTAATTTAATTCAAGATTTTCATTCTGAATTATATTAGCAGCCGGCGTTGAATATTACAATAAAAAATATATATATTATTAATTTATTACATTTTTATTGTTATTATTATTATTAAATTACATTTAATAGTAATATTATTTTATATTACACTTCTAAAATAAAATAGCTAATTGAAATAAATCTGAAATCTGAAAATGTAAAACGCCATTTTGAATGAAAAATGTATATTAAAAATGAAAAATAAAATAAGCGCATTAAATAAAACGTATAAAAATGACAAATGCACATAACAAAATCATTAAATTTGAACTAAAATGAAAATAGAAAATATTACTCAAAATGTGTGTCTGTGTAGACAATACACGTTAATACATATAATAGAGAAAAAAAGAATAAACTAGCTATAACAATACACTATGTGTGAACTATAAGCTTCTGTATATCATAAACGCTCTGAAGATGTCACTTGGTTTAAATCTCCATGTTCTGTGAAAAGCTTCCAGACTGGGCCGGAAGAGGATGCAGCTGCCGGTGAAGAGCCTGCCGCTGATGATGGATGAGGAGATAAAGAGCATTCCTGAGTCTGGTGAGACACACACACTCTTACACACACACACACACACACACACACACACAGATCTCTGTATAACACTCCCGTGTGTGTGTGTCTGTCGCAGAAGTGGAGGTTCAGAGTAAGTGTCAGCTGGAGTCACAGAAGGAGGTGAGACCAGGCTTCTTCAAGCCTCAGTGTGATGAGCAGGGCAACTATAAGCCCATGCAGTGCTGGCACAGCACCGGATACTGCTGGTGTGTGGAAAAAGACGGAACAGAGATCCCAAACACACGCATCCGCGGACGCCCCGACTGCAGCTAAGGTGTGAGCTGACTTCACAACCTTTTCAGTGTTTTTTTTTTTTTTTCTCATTTACTTTGATTACACAACTTTTTTTTTTTTTTTTTCAAAAGTTTTAGTTTTACAACACAGGTTCAGGTCTGTCCTTCAATGTACATTTATTTTGTGCCTAAAATTTTAAGTGTTTAAAAAAAGTGTTTTTTAAATCACGTGTATATACTACTATAATATTTGGAAGCAGATTTTTATATTCAATTTTAGTTACATTTTCATTAATTTCACAATATTGTATTATTACTGTTTTTTTTTATATATATATATATGTATAGTTTTATGTTTGTCTAATAATTTTTTTAAATGGCAAAAATGTTTTTTTATTTTTAACACAATTACAATATAATTAGTAATAATACAAGTTGAATTAATTTAGGACATACTATGATCAAACAAGCTAGAAATGCACCTTACAAAAAGCCTTAATTATTACGTAAATAACTGTACTGACATATTTCTCTGTGTTTGTTTCTCTCCTGATGGATAATCACAGATGATGAGCTTCTCGGTGAGTCTATTATTTACAGTCAGCTGTATTCTATTATTATTCTATTTGTAGATTTTATTCAAATAATTACAAAGAATCGGAAAGCAATAGCTTAAGAGTATGAAATGAATTAAACCTAATAAATTGAAGTGGGAAGGCTGAAATACTGTTCGATGTCCTCACAGCTGATGTTTGTGTGTTTCTGTTTCTCCAGAGTAAATCATCTCCTCCAGCTACAAGGAGAATAACTCCAGTCCTATTACCTGTCATTAGTTTCAGCTCCTGACAATCAATGATATAGATGGGAATAACCCGATAACCTTCCTACTGAAGATCTCTTCTTCTGATCTGCGTTCAGAATAGATAAACATACGCAGTATATTAGAGCTGGTCTAACCCTTATTCTAATATTATCTGAAATATCTCTGTGTGGCACCATTTCTTGATTTTCATTTTAACTCGCAGCATGTTGTTAGAGGTAGAGTAAACATCGCAGTGATTATGACTGTAAATAAACACATGCTGTTTCCAAATATGACTGTGTGTGTTTATTACAATAACAATTATTTACATTATCTATACAAATCAGCAAAAGCTTTATTTATTAAACAGGAATATTTTCAATTCTGCCTCAATGATCTTTTGTGTGTTTTGATGTGAATGTGAAGTGTATATATTACATTTATTGTTGAACGATAAACATGTCAAAGCGCCAATACATCAAGGCACAAAAATACTGTTATATTGCAATAAATATGATTCTAAATATTATTATAAAATCTGAATTTTGATCCATGAATTATTAATGGATAGATTTTTGAGCAGAATATTAATTTTTAAAATGTATCATTCAATTATTTTATAGTGATTTGTTTAATTAGATATGATTCAAAATGAATATTTTATTATAATTATTAATATTATATAAAATTGTATTTTATTTTCTCTTTAACTTTCATTAGCTTCACTTTTTACATATATTCACTTTTTATTTTATAGTTATTCTTATTTTTTCAAGATAAATATAAATAAAACTAAAATATTAGGATAAACATTAAAAAAGTGAATCAAAAAACAAAAGAGTGCTGTTCAGCTAATTTACTTCCTTATTTCAGTTAGAATGCATCATTTCTAATCATGTGTAAGAGAGAGAGGAAGAATAAATGAAGAGTAAATCTGCACACACTGAAATGTCATGCAGCTACAGCAGTATTTTGGTTTTTATTAAAGTACTTATTTAAAAATAAAATAAGGCAGTTATTTGAAAGAACAGGACAAATTTATTTCAGATTGCGCTGAACATGACTTAAAACACCAG
Organism: Enteromius afrohamiltoni; assembly: GCA_034779775.1. Classification (NCBI taxonomy): domain Eukaryota; kingdom Metazoa; phylum Chordata; class Actinopteri; order Cypriniformes; family Cyprinidae; genus Enteromius; species Enteromius afrohamiltoni. The sequence goes on from JAUYWG010000048.1 coordinate 4,493,824, forward strand.
ATGCATCACAAGGAAAGAGTTTTGCATAATAAATTGAAATAGAAGAACAGAAACAGCTGCACACATAGATTTAAATATTAAGAGTTTAAAAAAATAAAGCTCATTTCCCGCCTGACTCATGCACTTCTTCTTTCAGATCATTTTCACTGAGCTAATAATGTCTATTGTTCCCTACAAAAGAGTGTTACAGGTTAATCTGCCGTCGAAAAAAATTGATCTCATCTCAATCTTCACAGATATATGTTCATTCTCACTTCCTTATTTATTTCAAGGTATCTTGATTATTTGAATATGAAAGTGTTGCTTGAGGTCAGACGAGGAAATGAGCCTCACAGGAAGACGTGCAGCATAAACAACGCAGGGTTTATTTACATATACGGAGCAGATGATTATGAAATGCAAAAAGTGGTATTTTACCATCGCTGAGACAATAGTTTTTGTTTTGTAAAAACAAAAAAGTAATCATTTTTTTATTTTCATTTTAGTCTAGTTACAAAACCATAGAATTACTTATTAATTCATTTTAATTGGAGTTATTTTTAGTCATTTTGTTCTGTGTTTATATGTACCTGTAACTTTTGAGTGATAATGAGTTTTTCTGCCACTAGTGTTCATTTCAACGGGAAGCTGCAGCGATTCGTCTGTATAGGTACATTTTTTAAGCAGAAATGTATGAAGAAGCAGAAGTATGTATTTCCAATGATTGTCTGTGTTCAGACAAGTCCAAATTTAAGATTCCTGATGCTGTGTCTTCTGTGTTAAAGAGGAGGGAGACCTTCCAGCGTTTTATCACCGTTCAGTTCAAAAAGCAGCATCTCTGACGGTACAGGGTGCGTAAGCGCATACGGTATGGGGGCAGCTTGTATGTTTTAGAGGACACTATGAATGTAGAAAAGTATTAAAAAGGTTTGAGAGCATGATATGACACAATTCCATACAGTATCATTATATGCTAAACACTATGATTTGTACACATGGAAATTACTGAAGTAGTCCAAACTGTTCACTAGAAGGACATGTCCCAATACTTTGTTCTATATAGTGTATATACAGTATATAGTTATAGTAACCCTGAATACAACACACAACACATTTAAACACACACAGGTGAAAGTGAACACTAATAAATATTTGAAGAGAGTGAAACACAAGCACACACACACACACACACACACACACACACAGAGGTTCAGTTCAGAGCCGCTCGACACACAAACATGGAGTCGTCTGTGAGTAACAACACACTCCATCTCATCAATCTCATGCATTTGTGTAAAAATATGAGTGCAATGCTGGTTTCTAGCGTGTGTGTGTTGTAGGTGGCTGATGGAGGAAGAGCTGAGGAAGAGTGTGAGACAGCAGACAGGAAGAAGGACCTGCAAGACCTCCTAAGACAGGAAATGGACATGCATCTTACTGGTAGGCATGAGACGACTCACATCAGTCTGTGAGATGATGATGAAGATGATGATGATGATGATGTTGTTGATGATGATGATGATGTCAGAGGGCAGGGCCAGCGTCCAAAGGAATCAGGAGAGAGTGAACCGCATCACACAGCTGAAAGAGGAGATCAGATTACAGGAGACAAACAGAGATTCCAGCCAATCAGACGCCACCAGCACGGTGAGTGACCAATCAGGAGTGAGAAACTCAATCCACTGCTGACACCATATAACAGTTACTCATCTGACTTCTTCTTCATCTCTTGTTCTGTCAAAGTTTGACCATTGCGATGCTCTTTCAGCCAGTTCTATCACACATCTACAATTAATCCAGAACTTATTTTTAATGAACCTAAAAGAATGCACACACCTCTGTTTATTCATTTGTACCGGCTACCAATAGCTGCTCGCATACATTTCAAGCCATTAATGTTTGCCTACAAAAACAGCACTGGCTCTGCACCCCTTTACCCAAATTCATTACTCCAGACTTATGTGCCGTCTAGACGCTAGCATTCTGCAAGTGAACGTCGCTTTATTGTGCCATCCCAAGAGGATGTCACTATTACGGACTTAAGTGTACCCTGAATGCTGGTGCAATGATCTCCCCAACACAATCTGAGGATCTTCAAGAGTCAGCCAAAAACACATTTATTTGACCCTCTATCTTTAGCTATCTCTATTTTTTGTAATTCTATCAGTTTTTTTTTAATTAAATGTATGTGTATATATATATATATTTAAATGCACACATACATTTAATTTATTAATTTATTTAATTTAATATATATACACACACACACGCTACCGTTCAAAAGTTTTAGAACAGTAAGATATTGAATGTTTTTGATGATGCTTTCTATCACAGGAATAAATTACATTTTAAAATATATTCACACAGAAAACACTTATTTTTAATTGAAATAATATTTTTTATCTAATAAATGCAGCCTTGATGAGCAGAAGAAACATCTTTAAAAACCATTCAATAATTTAAGCCCGGTCTCACAAACGAGGCTTAGCTTAAGCCAGGACTAGGCATTAGTTAAATTAAGATATTTCAGCAACTTTTACAAAAATGCATTATAAAAAATATTACAGGTGTGCATCTTAACACAGAACAATGACACTGACATGTTTTAAGATATGTCAGAGCAAGATATTTTCATCTGAGACAGCTCAAACATGCAATTTAGTCTGAGACTAGCTTAAGCCTTGTCTGTGAAACTGGGGGATACTGTTCTAAAACTTGAATGGTAGTGTATATATAGGACTGTTACAAACCTCAATCTAAATTAACCAGAAAGGGGGATATAGAAGCCAAAAGGTTGTTAAAATAAAAAATAATCAGAACGTCAAATAAACACGTTTTAAAAAAGAAAACAAAAAAAAACAAACAACTAAATTCCCTATCGGGAAATATGCAACTCCAAAAGAGGAAAACAAAAGACATTAATTTACCCAAAATCGAAAGAAAAGAAAAACAGGAATAAAACATGTTGCTGGTCAATCTCCATTAAATGCTAAAAGCTAATCTGCTAAAGGGCTAAATGTCATCTAATCTAGAGCTTTTATTTTGAATAGTTATATTCAAATAATAAGTGGGTTGTTTCTATCTTTTGCGGTAGCGTGTCAGTTGTAAGTATCAGTTTCCATTTCCAAACATTATTTTTGTCAATAATAGTAATAATGCAGTGAGATTATTGTCTGACAACAGCCAGTGCTCCACACAGAGATCTGATCTGATCATCATCAGTCTGTCTGGAGTCACATGAAGAAACAGAACAAACTGAGACAGACTCAATCCAGAAGAACTGAGCCAACGTCTCCAAGATGATGAAAAAACCTACCTGGAAAGCTCCCTGAAAAACTATGAGCAAGTGTCCCTCGGAAGAGAAGCTGTTTTACAAAAAGCTGTACTACCAAATATTTATTTGATTTAGTGAATGGAAGTTAATTTCCAAGTGACACGCTACCGCAAGATGGAAAAAACAACTGAAAACCATATTTTGTTGGTGAAAATGCTTTTACACAGTACTGTGTATATGACTCATTCTATAACTGCGGGTACATTTGGTGTCACTGTCAAACTCTGTTACCTAGGTAGATTAAAAATGCTGACAATAGTGTAACAGAGTTGACATTTTTATTTAATTTTTTTCAAAAAACTTCACTTTCTGTCATAAATGCTAAGAACACATGACACTAATGAAAACATGTTTCAAGAGCTTTAAATAACCCAATATGAGATCAGTAATAAATGTTTGCCTTTTGGTATTGTGGTAACAGAGTTGACTTTCTAAAAATAACTTTAAGAGGTAAGAGGTTTTTAGATCAAAATATCTTCTCAGAGAGAGCACAGATACTTTCCAGTGTGTATTTCTCCACTATAAATAGACCAGTTCCCTTTCCTTTTGCATCTTGTTTTTGCATTTCCCTCCTCCGTTCACTCCTTCCAAGCGGGGCACGCAGGGTTCGAACTGGACTCCGGGCCACGCCCTCATTTAGGGCTCCCGTTACTAGGCTCAGGGTTCACCAAACTCCTGACTTGCCCCCCGACAGCTACATGCTATTATTTATCTTTGAGGAAGCGTGAACTCGTGAAAGAGTTGAAGCAAGATTTAACAACACATTAAAAATTTAACAATTTAACATTTAAAACAATTTAATGTTGTAGAGTTAAGTAATGGCTTTTATAATTGAAATACATAAAATGTTGCCAACACAAAATAACTAAAATAGTTTGATTGCCATTGATACAAGATGGAAAAAATACATTTGGACAAGAAGAAATCATGATTTTCAGCTATTTAAGACGTTTTTAAATAAATGTTTATATTGTTATGGACTGTAACATCTCATAATTCATAACAATTAGTAAACAATTATAATTAATTAATTAAAATAATAAAAAATATAACCATTTGAAAAAAGGCAGGACATCAAATACCCGCAATTATAGAATCAATGTTATTTCAGTTAGTTAATGAGGCATTATTTCTATTTGTCATTGTTAATCTAATAACTGTATTTTGTTTTATTTCAGCTTTATTTAAATGACCAAAATAATTTTTCATAGTTTTAGTAAAATTGTAATGCAATCTTCTCTTCTCTTTTTCTCTTCTATTTCCCTTTTTTCCCTTTTATATATTTCTATTCTGTATTTTGTGTTTATTAGTTGTTGTTTTTTTTTACTTTTTTCTTATATATATATATGTTGAATTTTATTTCATACACTCATTTCAATAGTTTTAGTAGGCTCATTTTAGTTATTTCAGTAGTTTGGTATGCACTTTTTCACATTTTTATTACTTTTTGTCTTGTTAAAATATTTCTACTTACATTTTCTTTGTTTCTTTGTAATTTTAGCAACTAGCTCAACAGCTTTTTGAGGATTTACTGCATGATGAAGCCTATTAGATTTACATTTTATGTATGTAAAGGCCATCATAAATAAATTGATTTGAAACATTGGAAATAGACATCAGATGGTAGGATCTCTACGATTCCTGCTTTGAACAAGGTATTCATTTTATAACAGAGTATGAAAATTACCTTGTGGTCTTAAGTAATTAGGGTAGTAGCATATTATAAGTAAATGTATGGACTGAGATTCAACTACACAAGACACATCCTTGAAAGTGGTTTTGGTGCTTTTCTGAAACCTTTTAAAATTGTATTGACCTGTTATTTATGTTATTATATATCCAGAAGATTGTACAGTGGACAACATTTCCAGTGTGAGACAAGCTTTATGAAATTCACGCACCTGCTGGGAACTGTAATGAGCGCATAATGCTATTGAACTCATAAATAAGAACATGTGTGAATGTGTTTGTCTCTCAGGCGGATCATGAGAAACTCCTGGAGCACAGGAAGAGACTAAGAGAGACTCATGAGAGACTGATCGAGAACGAGCTGATGAAGATGGAGAGAGAGTTACAGGAGGAACAGGTGAGAGCGACGGACACATGAGAAATAACAGAAATCAAGAGATACAGAGCCATATATTTATATCAACATTTTTACCCATTCATCTTTGGGTGTTTTTAAAGGGGCCATGAACTGCCTTCTTTTTTATATATTTTAATTTACATAAAAAACAACACAATTTTGAAGTAATAGGCTATTTCCTGTCCTGTTTTTACCCCCATCATCCTAACCTGAACAGACGTGACCTACATAAGCTATTTTTAGACTAACAAGAAAGTTTTCATCCCGGAAACGTACAGGAAGTGTGAATATTTACCTCTTAAATGTCAAAACCTCAGGGGAATCTTGATTTCTCAGTTCATGACCCCTTTAATAAAACCAACATTTCCAATCCTGGCTTCTGACTGGCTGGTCCACTTATAATATGTAGTTTATAAATTGTTGTCATTGTTTAGACCTGTGGCGTTCAGTTGAGTTCTGGTTGAGTTGAATAAGCAGAGCTCATCTGATCATGTGACTTACTCTGTCCCGTCAGCAGATGGGTGGTGTGGAGGGTGAGATGTCGTATCTGCGCAGAGAGAGACAGATCCTGGTCCTTCAGATCGAGGCGCTGCGCAGAGAGAACCAGCAGGCCTATGCAGACCTGGAGGCCCAGAGAAGAGAACACCAGCAGGAGATCAACAGCCTCAGAGAAGAGAGTCTGCAGGTCAACATCTGTTTTAATTAGGAGGACCACGTACAGTCAGCTTTAGAAATAGGTTTCAGGAGAGATGCCATGAAAAACCCATCTTTGGTTCCTCAGAGAAGCCTTCAGAGAACAGTTCACTGTAATAAACACAACTCTGGGCCTGTTGATCCACTCTTCTGCAGCGTTTCACTTAAACCTTGATCAAACTCACCTTCTAGCAATAAAGACCTCAATCAGCTTGAGTTTGTTCAAGTTTAACTCTACAGGAAGTGGACCTGGAGGGGCAGAGCTGAGAACCCCTGATGAAGAATATAGTTCTATGAAGTTGTACAGCAGCTTCGTTTAATCTAATATTTACCCCTACTGCCATCTGGTGGTGTTTGTGCTGGTTGTGTTTGTAGGTGTTCAAGGCCTTTCGTGAGGTTCTGGAGGAACAGAGGCAGATGTCTGAGAGGAGGTACAGGAATCTGCTGTTAGACGCTATTCAGGATGCGGTTCATCTCTCCTCACAAAACCTGCAGCTCCAAGAGGAAATCCAGCTGCTCCGGAAAGGTCCCGGTCCTACTCTTTGACGCATCTGATTCAAAGAGTCTCAAATTGAGTCTTACTTAACTTAATGTCCTCGGAGGGTGTTTGATTATCAGGACCAGTGTGTGAAAACAAACAGGAGCGTATTGACTTGCATATTTAGCAAATTGCAGATTTTCAAATAGCTGTATCTCAGTCAAATATGGTCCATCCTAACAAACTACGCATCCATTCAAAGCTGATTTATTTAGATTTATCTCAGTTTCCAAAAATAAACTCTTTTGACGGGTTTTTGTGGTCCAGGGTTACATATGATAGGTGAGCAATTTAACAAAAAGTGATTTTAAGCCTGAAAACAAAAAAATATCTGTCTTAATTAAAGTTCTTTTCTTTTTGAATTGACTTGTTTTTTAATCTAAAGCTATATTTGCAGGTATGATTAACCTCAATAGTGGCAAAAGACATCAAAGACGATGTTATTATGAACTGAAATACAAGTTTACATTAAAGTAAAAGCAAATATACAGAAATAAAAATAAAGCTAAATAGAGATAATAGCAGAATTATAGATAAATAAATGCCCTATTTGTAGCAAAAGCCTAAAAAAAACCCATACATATACACACACACACACACATATATATAAATAAATGACTTTTGACTGATTTTGGGGTCAAGAAAATGCCAAAAACACAGAAAAATTCCTGCAACTTAAACTAAAATTAAACTGAAACATGAAAACGCACAAATAAAACATGCAAAATGTTGATATGATAGCATATAAATAAAACACTGATCAAAAAGACAGCACTTTAAAAAACACTTGACCAGGCCACTGAAAATGACCCATTATATTAATTTGCAGAAATATGACTTAAATATGTGTGTCGAATTCATTCAACATTTATTTTGTAAATAAAATACTGCATTTGAAAAAACAAACAATAAATCAGCAGACATTCAGTCTTGACAACATGATGGTCATTCACAGTAAGATGCACTTCTAGAAGAATGACGAAGGCAGAGGTATCTGAGGGCACATGATGGAAAAACAAACAACAGGAGACAGGAAAGACATCTTCAGTGGCGTCCGGTCTACCTGTAATACAGGTACACGGCCCATCCAATCAGCACCACAGGAAACAAGAAGTAAGGTGTGAGCTGTATTCCCAGAAGCCCCCACGACATCACTCCATTGACCAGCATAGAAGAGGAGATGACGAACAGCCGCATGATTCCCGTCCCGTGTTTCATGATGATAGACATGAGGAGCCCGTTAGCAGCCTGTCCCGCGATAATGAGCCAAACCAGAGCTGAGAAACCCTCGAAAAACCCCTGCTGCCCGCCACCAGACAGATGCGACGCCAGATTGATTCCCACCCCAAAGACGTACAAGAACAAGTTCTGGAGACTCAAAGGCAGACGCTGGGCCTTCAGCACCCGCTCGGTGTAAACGGCAGCCAATCCTGAGACGAAACAGTAGACGAGCACCAGCAGCAGACCCCAGGAAGTGATGCGGAGCCTGACGGCGGACTCGTCTGACGCTTCCAGATCTAAACCGGAGTAGCTGTGACAAACTCCGGCGGCCACGAGCATCCCCAGAGCGAGCCACTGCCCCAATCTCAACCGCTTTCCCAGGCAGGACGTGTAGAGGAGCGCAGTAGATGCGATTTTGAGGTTACTGAGCACTTGGAAGGAGCTGGGATCCATGTAGGCTTGCATGAACACCACAAGGTTGTTGTTGAAAGCATAGAGGAGCGCAGGAATGGCGTAGGGCGCCACTGTCCATGCCGATATTTTGAGGCCAGACAGATTTCCAGATGCCAACAGAGCCGCAGAGGAAAGCACAAGCTTAATGAACTCGATCAGAAGCACGCATGACGACGGGCTGAAGGGAACACGGCCGTCGACTTTGGTGAGGGAGATGAGAGGAGCGTGGGAGCCGTAAATAAGGACCAAAAGAAGCAGGAGACAAAGCCAGCGTCTTCTATGAGAAGGTTCTGCTTCAGATGAACCTACATTATCTATCACAATCATGCTCACCGTCTGTCAGCCACAGCTGCTTCTGAAAGTACAGGGAGAAGTTCTACAAAACACTGAAAAAAAGCACCGGGACAAATGTATTTCTTCAGCCGTGCAGCATGAAACAAAACACACATGATGCTGGAGCTGCACAATTTTGGGGAAAAAAATTAATTGTGGTTTTTCTGACAAAAACTGAAGTGTTTTTTTTTTTTTTGTGCTGGTTTGTAGGGCTGCACGATTATATTATTATATAAATTACATTATATAGCCACATTATTGTAAAATAATAACAGCAACAATAATAAAAATGTCAATTTTACTACGATGAAACAAAAAGATGAAGAAAAAAAAATGTACCTTTGTAATGTCACTGTTAAAAAATAAAAAAAAGGTATTCAACAACAAAAAATCTAATATTAAAAATATATTATGACAACTAAATAAAAATATGAATAGAAATATTACTGCTGTAATATGAAATAAAAAACTTTATTTTTAAGAAAGTATTTAAGAAAAAATTATCAATTAATTATACAATACCAAATTTCTCCTAAATTATTATTATTATATTAAAATAATAATAAATATTATTTACATTTAATTCTAAAATAAAAAACTATTTAGGAAAAGTGATAAAACAAAATAGCATACAGTTTTTACTGTAAAACTACAATACTAATACTTTTGTTTGAGATTTCTTCACTTTAAAGCGTTAAACGTTCACTACGAAACATGCATTTCATGTATATATTTAATTTAGATTAGCCTCTGAAATCTGATTGGCAAACTAAGCTATCTTCTGATTTCGAGTTTTATTTTGATTAATTGTGCAGCCCTACATGATGCTCACTCCATGATCATAATAGCCTTGATTATTAAAATACAAATCCACACTCACATATAAACACTGAAACACAGTTTTATCTAATCAACAGATTTGTTCAGGAGGGAAGGAGCTCAGACGTGACGCTGAATGACACAGAAGCAAGCAGCAATGATGCATGTTTTGCTCTTCAGTCTGAATTGGGTTACTAAGGAACTGTTAATCACTCGGCCCTTTCTTCAGAGAGTTCAGGAAGTCTCGTAGGCTCGTCTCAATGTTGGGCACTTCATAGCTCTGAGCAGCATAGATTCCTGTCAAGGTTCCCAAAGCCACTCCCAGGACAGCTGAGGAACGCAGTCTGGAAATCACATACCCAGCCAGGAACCCTTTCAGGAAAGGAGATGCTAATAAAGAGCCACCCTAAAAAACACAAACAGACAGTTTTTAGCTGCTGGGAGGAATGCAGGCATTCAGCTGATCATCTTCATTTATGTAAAGTGCAGTAGGTTTAGACGATACAATGGTTGTTTATTTTTTAGAATCACTTATTTATTTATTAAATTTAACAGTTTTTATTTGTTTTTTATTTTTTACTAAATAATTTTTTATAATATTATAAATACAATAAAACAACAAGAAGATTCATAATAATTTTGCTTTCTAATGAAACATCATGGCATTCACCGCAACAATTTTATACAACTTAGATTTTTTCATATTTTTTTTTAAATAAAATATTTGGAAAATATTGTGTTATAATTATTTAATTTAGCTGTGGGAGGATTATTACAGGTAAATAAAATCAAGAAAAAAAACATTTGTTACTCAAACTTAATAATATAACAAATAATAAATAATAAATTAATAAATAAGTTAAAAAAAAAAAATATATATATATATATAGAGAGAGAGAGAGAGAGAGAGAGAGGCAAGGCAACATTTTTCATGTTAATTTACTTCATACTATTGCACTAACAATGCACAACTAGTTCATAAAACTAATAACAACTGTGAAACTTGTGTAACCATTAAAAACCTACATTAAAAAAAATTAAATAATAACTTAATAAAGAAAAATAACAAAAAAATGCCAAAAGCACACAATTAACTACAATTTAAACAAAAAATAAGATAAAAAAACCTAAATACAAACCAATTTAAAAATATGAATACAACTACTTAGATAACTTATTAAAAAAAAAAAACAGACTAGAAATTAATTTGAAAATATCTATAAAAAAAACTAATTATAATGTATGTCATTACTAAAATAACACTGGTCATAATAATAATAATAATTATTATTATTATTATTATATCCTAAGTGCATTTTATACATAAAAATCTACAACTTTATATTTACCATAATATTAAACTAATCATATTAGTACACTTTCTGTAAGTGCTCTTGAGTAATAGTTTGGACCAGACCGATCCGGATCAGTCGTGGTTCTGGTTGTTACCTGAGGAATCCCAGCTTGAACCTCATTCTCCACCTTCTTCTGGATCTCCTCCAGTTGGTCTTTGAGATCAGCCAGATCCTTCAATCGAGTCACCGGATCCTGAGACAGAACCGACACACATCAGACCACACACACAGAAGAACAGAAGTCTGTTTAACTCAATGTCAGTCTGGTTGTTAAGATCTAAGGTTTGATGTTGTTTTCTACGAGAGCTGTCAAATAGCAGGAGTTCAGAAACACTCAGTGACTGTGCATAACTAGCGCGAACCTAACAGCGCTGCTTAACAAACAGCCTTTAGCACAGCACTTAAATACACGACATGCCCGTTTTGTTCTTATTGTACGCCAATTCATTATAAACAGACAAACTGTCTCTCACCTTGTCCTTCGCCATACTGCAGAAATGACAAACGATTCAATCTGCGCTCGACTCATCAGGTCTGATTCATGGCGACTCGCTCGAACACAACAAATCATATCTGACTGTACTTGAATAGATTCGTATTTATTTACTTTAAAATTAGAATTACCAATGCAATCAAAAATGAAAGTGTTGTTTATAAATGACAATGATACATGATTCTCAAAACAGAAAAAAAGCGATGCCTAAACTAAGGGGTTGATGTCATGTGATCAGCGTTACTTTGCTCATCGCTTTTCGCGATTGCCTAATCACAAATGTCCTGTATTGCGGAATAACGACTTTTTTGTTATCTTTCTATAATCTTTTTATCTTTTCTATATCTTTCTATTTCTACTTACACCTCATTAAAAGATGCGTGTAATTATATGACCTAAATTGGTATGAATTTGTCAGAATGTGCAAAACACGCTGAGACTGGAATACGGAGGAACCGTCTCGTTACGCCCCCAATCGTCCAAGGCGGGAAGAACAATTTTATGTATCATTGGAAACAGTCATAAAGATAGATATTTGCCACTATGGCCTTTATATACATGTAAAATAAAATAAAACCGTGTAAATAAAAAATACCGAGGGCAAAATAAAAGCCGTACGCTATTCAGCTGCAGATCAAACTCTCATTGGGCCTCCGGTTGTTCATCTGATCTTTCCTCCGCCATTTTACTGCACTATACCGCAGGAAACACAGGCTAAATCACCGACTCAACTCCCGCGCCTCACACACGCATGATCCAGATCCCCGATGCCCGGGCTTTAGCGTCGGTGTGAGGAAAAGCCGGCCTGGGTTTGGACCGATCCTGCGCTCGATCAGGTAAGGCTTCAATAAGACACGCGCTCATTGGCCGCGGACGCTCAGTATCAGCACTCAACAATAACCGACATCACACACACACACGGGAGGGAATAAAACACCCGCAAACACCCCGACACGCTCTTTAACCTTTTCAGCTGTGCGTTTTTGTCAATAAACCGCGGCTAAACTATTATATGTGTGTATATATTTGTATTGTATGTATGAAGACGGTTGAGGGTTGTCACGTGACGCGGTCCTAATAACGCTGCTGTTGTTTACCTGCATCTGCTCCAGCTGTACTCCAGTATAACACGGTTAACTAACAGGCTGGTGAAAGTATTAAAAAGTACCTTTTTGTGTGTGTTCCATAGCAGTGATGCTGTAACATTCCCTGAATTACATTAGTATCGCGAGTGTAATGTTACGAAACAATGAAACATGAAATTCAAAGTATGCTAATACATATAGTTTTGTATTGACATATAATTACTGGTTTTCATTAAACATTTCATGATATTGATTTATGTGATGTTCTCTTTCATCAAAAATCATTTTTAATTATTATCATTATAAAACATTGTTATATTGCCATGATCACACTATCAAAGATCATTACCTTGAGACAATTCAATAAAACATTTAGCTGTTTCATGAACATGCATTATATTTTCACGATATAAAACGTGATTAAATCCCAGAAATGTTATTTTCTCTCTCTCTCATATATTGTTTTGCAGTATTTAGTTATCCAAACATAAAAATATTAAAAGGTATATAGATCAATAATTTTTGCTGTATAAGAAGGACACATTTTTATTAGCAAAAGTAGGGTTTTGTGGTGCCCATTTACATTTGTGGATAAAAAGGTTTCCATATAATATCTAAATATATATAATATGCCATATTTTGAATTCAACATCATTCTAATATCAAGAACTGTTGCATTTCAGTATTTGTTTTACTTTTGCATTCATGAAAAGACAGTGCTGTCATTTCAAAGCCTTGCAATCACTGGTTTCTTGAATGGATCTTGAATGATACCTTACATTTTATAACTTGTATTTTTAACTTGCATTTCTAAATGTCATTACATGTATACATTTTAAAGGTCTCTGCCCAGTTCCTTGATTGTCTTTCTCGGTTTCGTCAGAGATGGAGGCCATCTATGGGGAGATGGAGGTGGAGAGCTGCTACACGCTTCTGGAAGTTCCTTCACCCAAGAAGAAACGCAAGAGCAAAGGCAGCGTGGAGAACTCTGACAAACCCAAGAAGCCCAGGTAGATCTTCACTGAGAAGCATGAATCACAGGTAGTTGTTTCCCTGCACTAACGGTCCGTCTGCTGTCACAGATCGGCGTATCTGCTCTATTACTTTGACGTGCATCAGAGCGTCCAGCAGGAGCATCCGGACCTGCCACAGTCTGAGATCAACAAGTGCATCAGTGACAGCTGGAAGAGGCTGAACGTGGCAGATCGAGGTTATTACCTGGAGAGAGCGCGCATGGAGAAAGATGGCATCGACCCGGTAAGCCTGGTAATTATATATGGCTGCTGGATTAATTGTAATAAAACGGATTATGATATGGCTTAGTCAGTAGCGTTATCAAATCAGTTTGGCTGTGTTTAAATAATAAATAGATGTGCTGTGATTTCAGAGGGAAGTCTGACACTGTAATGAGAAGTGCTTATAAACCGGCTGCTGTCACTCTGTGGTCTGTCTGTCAAAATAAAAGCTTGATGATTTTGAAAATTAAGAAGTTAATTAGAATATTACTGTGCTGACTGTAAAATTACATTCTTATATTGTTTTTTGCTTTTTTTATTTAGGCATAGTACTTTAATAATATTTTCAATTTAAATAATAATAATTATTATTAACCAAAACTACACACATATAAAACAAACATATGTGTTCTATTTTAAAAAACATGTTATTTAAAATTCAATTAAACATTAACTGATAAAGAAACTTAATTTTATCTGCTTGCCAAGGCAGCATTATCTCATTTAGTGTAACTTCGGGAATAAAATATTTTAAACTAAACTAAACGTAATAAATAATAAAAAAATATATAGAATTAAATATAGAAATTGCAAATAACATACAAAAAAATAATACATCAGTGTATGTTAATGATACAAAAATATCACTTTTAAGAAATGTGTGTATATATATACACACATTTCAGCAAACCTGAAAACCCTGTAAATTTTATGTCTCCTTTCTCAGAGCAGCCAGTCAGCAGCCACTTCCTCTCAGGACGTCCCAGGTTTCCGCAAGATCCTCCCGAGGGCCAATTACGTGCTCCTGCCCAAGAGCTCAGCAGGATGCGAGCGGGTCGAGGGCGACGGTGAGGTGGACGCTCTGGTGGACGGCCCTCAGGCCCCGCCGCTGGAGACACTGGTGTCTCCCATGACTCTGGGTAGCGAGGTGGAGCTGACGGAGCAGTGCGTCGCCATCGAGGCACTCAGCGAGGACACACCACCCCAGGGCTTAACTGAAAGACTCTCGGCTCTCAGCCAGGACGCTCACAGAGCCGCCCCCCTGCTCGTCAAGAGAGAGGAGCCTCGAGTGTCATATGGTGACGTCGGCATGGCGATGGAGAATGGGATGGAGGGCGGGGCTTTGATCAAAGCAGATACCACTCATCTAGTTGCCATAATACCCAATCAGGTGAGCTGTCAATCATCCACTTTACAATATAAAGGTGGTCTTTAGAAATGATTAATGAGTGATTAGTATTTACTCACGTCTTGTGTTTTTCAGGGTCTTGTGGAGAATAAAGGGATTAACACGGCCAGTCCAATTATGATGTTTCCGTTAGTGAGCACTGTCAAAACAGAACCCAAACCCTCGTTTAAACTGGTCAGTAAATCATCTGTCGTAGCAATAAACAGCACTATGCTTTTTTTTTTTTTACAAAACAAGCATTTTTTATATAGGTCAGTCACTGACCAAGACCTTCAAACTAAGACAAAAGAGTCAAACAAATGGTGGAAGGTTTGTGTAGTTTCTATTAAAAGGGCAAACAAGCAGACTTTATCAACACTTTCACAATTCGTTCCCAAACAGCCTCAAATAAATCTGTGCACTAGTGTTATCATTTAAATGCTGTTATAGCTTTTATTACTATTTTAAATCAGTATTCTGAAATAAAGATATAAGAAAGAAAATATAATAATTTTGTTGTGTAGTTTTTTTTGTCTTTTTAAGGTTTTTTGAGCATAATACATTTATTTATTTATTTATTTATTTATTATAATTATGCATTCAAAATAATATATATATTATACTATTTAATATATACACAAACATATATACATGTTTAAGTTTTAATATTTAAACAAATAAAATTTAAATGAAATAATAATAATAATTATTATTAATATTATTATAATTGGATAATAATAGTGTAAAAACTAAAAGTTATTACAAATTGTAAAAAATACTACAATGTTTATATATTAAATATATTTATATGTAATATACAATATAGGTAAATAAGTATATAAATCTATAAACATAGATTATATAAATATAAATAAATTATAAATTATATAAATCTACACATAGTGTAGTTGTTTTCTATATGTATATAATAGAGATATACACAGTACGCATAAAACGTAAGCTAAAACTATTATTTTGGATATGATTAATCGTTTGACTAAAAAAATAAATATTGTTAGTATAAAATGTAAAACATTTGAATTATTTTAGAGAACAAAACATTTTTTTTAAAGAGTCTTAGTTAAGATATTTTATTTACTAAACATGTATTAGGTTACATTAGTAATCTAGTTATTTCCAGTTTTCTGTGCATAATGCATGTCATTTCTGTTTTCAGCCCATCAAATACACGCGGCGAGGACGAGGGAACTGCACCACACCCGGGTGTGTGTTTTCATACGTCACCCGTCACAAACCGCCCCAGTGCCCTGACTGCGGACAGCACCTTGGAGGGAAATGGGTGGCACCCGTGAGTCCTCAAACCCATGCTGCTGTTACTCTAATTAAATTATCTAATTAAAATGACTAAATAATAAAAAAAAGCTGTAAATGTTATATATTTTTAAAATATAAAAGGAATCACCTGAAATATGAAATATCCTGAATTAATGATGTGGTGTTTATGTTTAAATTTACGTAACTAATTATTGTACAGGAAATATAAACTGCATTTCCGTCTGTTACAGAGTAAGAGAAGCTCGGTCAAAACTGACGACTCCAAACAAACTGACACTAATGAGACGTCATCAAAAGACACAGATGAGCAGACGACAGCTTCTTTTCTCACTCAGAAAACCTCTTCAGATAGTGCTGAGGACGGAGGGATTGCTGCTAGTAAGGCGGCCCGTAAAAAGAGAGAGCGGCTGAATGCAGCGTCAGTCCAACAAACATCGGAAGGAGCCGCTGTCAAAACATCTGACGCCGTGCAGAGCGCCGAAGCCACAGCTGTGCTGTAAGACACACAGGAACACACTAGTCCTCCTGCTTCATGCATGCTACGCACGTACTCTTCTTTATGCTTCAAAAACCTGGATGACCTCCTGTTTTTGCCAAAAAGTATTTATTTGTATTTGGAGTTCTTTTCATATTATTTTTTATCTTGTTTTGTGTTTTACTCATTTTTTTGTGCTTTTGTCATTTACTAATATATATATATATATATATATATATATATGTTTTTTGTTTAGATTTTTTTACATTAGTCTTTTTAGCTTTAATTTATTTATTTGTAATTTATTTTAAAAAATATATATTTTAGTTAACTTTTCATTTAACTTATAATTTATTTTAGTTATAGAAT
>JAUYWG010000048.1:4540345-4564696 GCA_034779775.1 Enteromius afrohamiltoni
GTCCCTCGGAAGAGAAGCTGTTTTACAAAAAGCTGTACTACCAAATATTTATTTGATTTAGTGAATGGAAGTTAATTGAAAAATTTATCTATTTATGCTGTTATTTTTTAAAGCATTTTTACACAAGTGTCTACAACTTTGAACAGTACTGTAGCTTTCCAGGCAGGTTTTTTTCTTCATCTTGAGACATTGCCACAGTTCTTGTTGTGTTGCCCAGCAACAGCTACAAAACAGGAGGAGATCTGTATTGAGATTTTGGAATTTTGTTATTGACCAAATACTTATCTTCCACCATAATTTTCAAATAAATTCTTTAAAAATCCTACAATGTTATTTTCTTGTTAATCTCAATGGTTTCTCAGACAGTAATGACACTAAATTAAGAGCAAACTGAGATTCTTGCTAAAGTGTTTCTGGGGCAAAGTTAATACTGTAGAGCATAACTAATACCTACAGTACATCAGATCTCCTGAGTTTTATGAAGACCAACAGACAGATGATTACAGATTGTATCACAGTTTTTTTTTATTTTTGATCGTACATAGGATGTGTAAAAGAACAATGTACAAAATATCTATACAAAAATATACTTGTAAACATACGTAGAGCTTTGGTACCTTAGATTGTGTAACTTTACTATGTGCTATATGTACGGAAATGTGCAATTTAATAAGGCTCTGTGCATACATATGAATGCCTACAGTTAAAATCAAGAAAAAAACAAGACGGACAGAAAAGATGAAGCCTTTATGAACATCTGTGTTTGGGTATATCAAGTAATTGCATCAAAAAAAAGTTTAATGTAAGTACTTAAACATTGTGTGGATGATATTGAACTAATTATTTAAAGATGTAATGCCTGGGTCGCACGTAAAGTTCATCGCAGTGTAAGACACCTGCTATGAGCAGGTTAAATGATCTCAAATGGAAAACATTGTCATTTAGATATACTTTCTAATGTACAGTCATTCAGAAACACTGTTATTATGAAGCACAGAAATAAAAAAAAGAGATAACTGCCACTTTATCTCACAGTTGTGGCATTTTTACCATTCTGATTTTTTGTCAAAGAGACAAATAGACAGATTTTTCTTTTTTTATATTTGTCAGCATTTGTCAGAAAATTTCGATTATGTGATGTGTACTCATAATTGTGAGGGATGAAAGTCAGAAATGTGCGAGAAATTAAGAGATGCTAACTCATAATTGCATTTGAAAAAGTGTGAATATGCACTAGCAATTATGAGAAGTCAGAATTGTGATAAAAACTTAGAAATTGCAAAAATAACATATAGAAACTTAAAAATATAGAAAAGATCATTTATAATTATTTTCTTTTTTTTTATGGTTAGCAAACTCAGAATTCAGAGAATTTTTTTTATTGAGTATTATGAGTTTATATGGCGTTTTTTTTTTTGTCAAAATTGCACAAAAGAGGATTTTGAGATAATAGGTCGCAATTAGGTTTATTTTTTAAACCGTGGTGGAAAGGTTCTGTCGTTTCCCTTTACAGAATGTAAAAAATAGAAAATGTAATTTAAAATAACGTGTATAATCATTTGCTTCAATTATTCATAAACGTTAAAGTGCAGGTTTGCTACGAGAATCTAGACAACAAAAAAAGTCTAAAATCAAAGTCAGACTGCTGTCTGAAAAAACTTGCTGAGAAGGATTTTAAAACAAAAAGTAACTCAACTAATGTACATATCAGCTGATTGTAGCTTTGCCTTCTGCAGTTTATATTACTGCATTGTACCACTTTAGTAAAAAAAGAATACAAAAACAAAGAAAAACTGGTCTGGTTCAAGCCTCAACCTTCACAGACGGTCTTTAAGAGCACATGAGGAATCTAGCACATCATTCTGACGCATTTGATTTGTACATTGAACTGATGACAGGAAGCAGGAGTGTGTCACAGGAAGCTCTCCTCCACCTCTGGACTTCCAGAATGATCTGGCAGCAGCTCCTCACGCTCGGGTTCGGTGCTAGGGGTTTCCATGGAGACCGTCTCCTCATCAGAACTTAGCGAGCTTTAGAAGAAGAGATGAAGAACACCTTTATCATCACAAAAACACACTCACTCACAGGCACTCTCACACACAAGTGTTATGAAAGATGAGCTGTTAACAATGAGCATATGTTTTTTTTCTAGGCTTTGAAAGTGTTTATGGGGTGCAGTCTTAGGCCGTGTTCACACTTGGCGTCTTTCCTGACAAGAAAAAGTTGGCAAGCCTCCTTTGTTAATTACAAAAAAGTCATTTTAGAACTAGTAATGGAGGCTTAAACTAGACTAATGCAGTTAATAACCAAGTTATGAGTGTGAGACAGAGAGAGCGAGAGAGAGGCTGCGTTCACACTAGAGGATGGATACCTGACCCGAGCCCGACGGTACCCGACAGTAACCGACGGGCCGAGCCGGCTTCAGACAGATATTTAGAAAGGATGCTCGGGATCGGGTCCGACTTGGTCACATAAGAGTGAATGTGCGTCTGTGTTATAATGGCGCTTTTTGCGCCCCGTGCGCGCTGATGCTCTTATCCAATGACCTTTCTGAACGCCTTCCTACAGTTGCAGGTTCGTTTACTGCTCTGTGGTGCGCGGGCCGGGCTCGTATCCGTATGTCTGTATGAACATACAAGAGTCAAGCACATATTCCTTACCAGTAACCATAGAAACAGTGACCGAAGTAATGTCAAAGATGGCGACGTACACAAAAATGAGTTTTTGAGTCGCTGTTTGACATGACAAGTCCAATTTCGCCACGAGTTCTTTCTTCAAATCTTCATTAACCAACAGCAACTTTTACATTTGGGCTGAGAGCGTAGCATTTAAATCGTGCGGTGTGCACAGAACACAAAACTTACTGGGGAGCGGCTCCGGTGGAAAACTGAGGGGATAAAACTTTAAGATGACATGCAGCCTATTTCTCCTTTACTGTATGTGATCCTCATTAAGGACTCAAAATCAGGATTGACAACCACATTCTGCTACTGTGTAAACGCAGTCAGAGAGAGAGCATGTGATAAATATTAACACATATTCTGATAACTCATAAAATTTATATTACGTGCTATCTATAAAAAAAAAATTGGAACATACTTAGATTTTATTTGAATTAATTAAAATAAAAAACAAACAAAAATACATAAAACTTTAGACAGATAGATCCCAGTTTAAGCACATGCTCTTATTCTTATGTTAAAATTGCCCCACTGGCACAGATGAACACATTAATCACGCATTTTTGAAATAAAAGGAGAAGTGGTCCCCTGTTTAAGGAAGAGGAAGATGCAATGGCTCATCTTTCCTTTATCCTGTGCGGTTTATATTCGTCTGATTTATTTTTGAGCTCACAGTAAGTCAGCGTTACCTCAAGGGGATTTCCATCAGCTCCGGCCCGTCCTGGGTGTCCTCCTCGGGTTTGGGATCAGGGATGGGGATGATGTACTCGTTGTGTGGCGCGTCGGTGCTCTCTCCGTCAGCCTGGGGGCGCGGGGTCAGGATCGGGCTTGGATCTGAGGATGGAGACTGAGAAGGGAAGGCGTTGGGGAACGGAGACGGGACACGCGGCTTCACTCGGGCCACCGCAGGGTGATCGCTCTTCAGAAAACTGTCACTGACCTGAGAGTATTTCTGAGGAGACACGAGAAGATGCTTTAATCTATGATTCTGCCTCGACTCAAATCAGTTTTACACATTTGTAGACACTTCATGACAAATTGGGGTTATAAAAAGAATCGAGTGCAGTTAAAAAGACTCTTATTGGCTTGAACTCCCCAGAAACCAAAAACATCCCAACAAATAAGCAAAAGATCACATCGAGGGGTGAGAACCAGATGGGCATAAGTGATATATATATATGTATATATATCAAATGTAAGCTGTTGATGAGCTCTTTCTGAGTCAGAAATGATTCAAGTCTGTACATAAAGTCGTATACAAGTACAGTACATTTTTGTTTTGGTGAAATGTCACTTGTGCCTTTCTGGTTCTAATGCCTCGACATATTACACACATACTCCTTTTCTTAATGGTATTAGATGATTCCATCAACTAAAAGCTATTGCTATTAACTTGTTGGAAATATGCCCTCCACCAATTCCAACCCTAAACCTACCCTAAACTGATGTAAAAACCGGAGCTTCTTGTCTCTCAAGTACATCTCTGTACTCCATGAGCTAACGAACAAACCTACCGTCTATGACAACACATAGATATGAAGCTGCATATGTGTGATGCTGACATTCAAAAGCACCAGTTTTCAAATATCCCAGCATATTAATACTTAAGTCATAACATAATATTCTTCAAGTAACTATGAAAATTATGCTTTGTTAATTGAAACTGTCAATTTGTGTGAAAATTAGTTTTACTGCCTCTAGTGTTCATCTTTTAGAAACTGCAGTGATATGTACTTGTTGGTACGTATTTCGTGTCTCGCTACAAAGATCAGGTAGAAAAAAACAGAGAGGATTTGTGCGCGTTTACAACTTAATGGACATAATGCGACGACTCTGATTTTTTGATTAGTTAATGGAGAGTGTTTTGTGTTTTTTGATGTTTCCAAATTTGTGCCTACATGTGTGTCATTGAGATACTATTATAGTTTTTTTTTATATTTGAAAGGTTTTATTTTTTATATTTTCTAAGTTCAATTTAGTTAAAGTTTTAGTAATTTTGTTGTATGTTTTTCTTGTTAGCTTCTTGTAATGCCCAAATAGTTTTATTAATTTATTTTCAATTTATTAAATTAGCTATTTTTCAAAAATCATGTGTTATTGTGCTATTCTTCCTCTTTCCTTTTTTTTACCTAGTCACAATAACCCAACTGCAGATTAATTGATAACTGGAATGCACAATGAAAAAATATGATTTTTGAAAAAAATTGAAAAATTGAGCTTTATGTTTGCTATATGAGCAAATGAACTCTTCATATGTCAAGGAACTAAAATAATTTGTAATATTTCATTTAATGTATCATTTTTAATAATTTTGTACATAGTTTTACTTAATAATAGTTTTGCACATTTCTTTCCCTTTACAGTATGTTCATATCACAACAGAATATTTCTTTAAAATGTGTCAGCATGTGTACGTTTAAAATCACTTCCTTCAAAATGAACTCATTCGAAGATTTATTTACATGTTCCTTCCTCTAGCTTCAGAAACTTAAGCAAAAACCATCACCACAGAACTACTAAGACAATAAATATACCAATTAGAATTTCTCTGCAAACCTATGCAGTAGTCATGGAAATAAAACAAGCAACATAAAGGAAACCTTTTTATATCCGTCTGACAGCATGTTCCCCATGGTGTGCACCAGAAAGGAGAACTCGGGACGCTTCTCAAACTTCTCATCCCAACATTTCCTCATGACCTCATAACTGCAGAGGAACAAAACCACCAGCATTTACTCCAAACCCGCCCTCATTCATTGACATAAACCACAAGAAATTTCCAGAATCTTTTTAAAGCAAATCTGCCTGTTACTGTGCACAATCTTAAAAGTGATTTACTATATGAATATAATATAACCCAATAATCAGCATGCAGCCTGTATGTTTCGGTGAGTATTAAACATACACGTCATCGGAGGCGTACGAGGGTTTGGCCATACGGTATCCTCTCTTCAGAGCGCTGTAAAACAACTCGTTCATGGGCAGGTCTGGATACGGGGTTCCTCCTGCAATATCAACAAAAAAGGCAGAAAATCTGGACAGTGCTCAGCATTAAGCATTAAGCCATAATCTCTTAAAGTCAAACAACAAACATTTGTAATGAATGAATTTAAAACTCTTTACAATAAGGCTCAGCTGTTAAATGAATCATGTTATTTTACTTCAAAAGCATATTTCATAATCTTAACGTTCATCTCAGCTTTTTTTAATGTATTAAAATCAAATGTTATTTATCGCTCCTGAACATGAACCGACAAAGAACAGTGTTAACGAACATTAACAGTGTTATTTTAGTGCAACTATACTTTTATTATGATTTTGAGTTTGCTTTTATTTATGTTTATGTTTTCATTTTTAAGTAATTATGCTTTTTTTTTTTGTATTTTTTTATTTCTATATTTATTTAGCTTCAATATTAAGCTAAAATATTACATTTATACCAAAAACTTTATTAAATTAAAAATTAAAAATTTAATTTACATTACATTAAATTTACACCAATTTATTTTATTATGTTATTTTAGTAGCATTCATATTTTATAAAAGTTTTTTTTTCATACTTTCTATATATTTTAATTAATATTTTAGTTTTTCATTTTTGTTATTATCTTTTAATATATCTCTATGGTATTCATTCATTTTTATTTAATTATTCAGTTATTTAGTTATTTTAGTACTTCAATCCAAACTAAATAATAAGGTTTTTTACATTAAAGTGAATTCAATCTATGCATGTTTTCAATGCATGCATTTCCTGGAAATTAAACCCATGCTTGCTCAGAACACACATTTTCATGTTTATTTCTATTTGGAAGATTACCATTTAATGTGTATTTGCACAATAGCATGAATGCACGGACAGTATGGAGAGATAATAAGTGACTGACCCAGAGTGAAGATCTCCCACAGTAAGATACCGTAGGACCAGACGTCACTCAGCGTGGTGTACAGGTTATGAAAGATGCTCTCCGGCGCCATCCACTTCAGAGGAAGAAACGTCTGCGCACAAACACAGTCTCTTCAGTCAGCATCAGAGGTTGTGTGTTTGACTGAATGTGTTGATTGTATTGTGCTTTGTTACAGTTACAGAGACAGTAGAGAGCGCCGGATGTACGTACGCTGCCTTTGGAGATGTAGTTGTTGTCATGCATGATGTCTCTGGCCAGGCCAAAGTCACAGATCTTGGCCAGTTTGCCCTCGCAGATCAAGACGTTTCTTGCTGCCAGATCTCGATGCACACACTGAAAGACACACAGAAAGAAGGATGTTTCATTTATTATTTCAAAGATGAAGGTTAGTCAACTTACTACAGATGCATTTCCAATTTACGGCAGTAGGTGGTGATGTGAGTTTATGATAAAACCTGCATGACAGACTCTTTGGAGTGGAAGCTGAACATATCCTTGGTTTTGAGACTTTAATTTTTGCAGCTTTAGGGATCTTATCTACGCACTAACAGCTTGTCTTAAACATCACAAGTAATTGTGTGTCCTAAATTAATTATTTAATTGTGCTTTAATTATGCAGAGAAAACTGTCACCAGAAGAAACAAGACTGCTTTTAGCAGATGGCTTAGACGAGTCTGTGGGCTTAATATTAAACAACACAAATCCATGATATGTGCCCTTTTAAATGTGTGTGTGTGAGACAGACACTCACGTTCTTTAAGGCTAGGAACTCCATGCCTTTGGCCACCTGATAACTGAATCCCACGAGATCAGTGTAGCTCAGGACCGGAGAATCACTGATGACCAGAGAGTGATCTACTCTGTGACCTGTGTAAACACACACTCGTTTGATCTGATAACAAACACAAAAACACATGCAGTGCCAAGGCATTTCTTCATTCTAAAGTTCTGATAACTTTTAGTTTATGTATAAAACAATGATAAATACTGTATCTGGGTTCAAAAAGTAATCTTGATTCAAAAGAAAACAAGTTCATTTAAAAGTTCTTTTAAAGACTTCATTAAAGTCACTTCAATGAGAAATTATTTTTACATTTCAGTAATTGATTTGTGTTTTTTTTTTTTTTTTTTTAAATATATATCTCTAACATTTAATAACATTTATTATTTTTCACATTTTTTAGTTGTAGTTATTTCAGCACATCAACTTTTTTGTTAAAGCAACTAGCTAGAATTAAATAAGTTTCAGTTTCTATACTTTATTTCAAATTACATTTATTACAGTTTTTATATTTAAGATTACAATCATATTAAATATATAAATACACACACACACATATATATAATCATCTAAAAATAATGTAATTTAAAATATCTCTCAAAATGAATGCAAATTCAACTTCTTTGTTTTGTAAACTAATTATGAACCACTATATCTGCCAAAATAATACTAATGCAAAAAGAAAACAAGTATATTTTTATAATCTCATGGACAGATTTCCCTTTTTAAGTATAAACTCAGTTAATGTTTTTTTCCACAAGATCTTAATATTTTAATGTTAACTTTAAAAATTTTTGCTTTTACAAAATAAAAGTAATTTTGTTGTTTTTTATTTTTGTCATTTTATTTTTTTTATATACAGTTCTGTGCAAAAGTCTTCTCACCAAAACAAAAAACACACAGAAAAAAGGTTAGTTATTTTTATCTTTTGTGGTAGTGAAATATCAGTTTACATTTCCAAACATTATTTTTGTTTGTACTGTATATGCTATGATATTTATTAACTTTTATTATTGATTTTGGTTATTTTTTAACTTGAACTTAAAGAAGATTTAATGTGTCATTTAGTGTCACTTCTCAAGTGAATATATATAAACATAGTTTTCAAACTCGTTTGGGGGAGGAGAGATCAGAGGCAGTTAATAATGATCTCCACCTACAATCATCCAATTATTCTATCAATTCCTCAGCTTCGCTCTATAAATAATCAGAGCATCCCTCCTCCTCCTTCTCTCTCAGGGTTAGAAATCGGCTGTCCGTCTCTTCCCCCGCCCGAGCTCTTAGGGCTATTCTCCCTAGGGCTTGGCAGCCCTTCTAACCCTGAGTTTTCTCCCTAAGCAGCACGCCAAACAAGCTTCGCTATGCTTATGCCATCAGAGCTCGACCTCGTGAAATAGATATTCTGCAGGATAAAGTCCTATGCAATAAAATATTGTTTTGCAGTGTTACAGTACTGTTTTATGATGATTTCTTGAGGTCAAGGGAAGCTGAATTCCCCCTGACATCCTCTCAGCTCAAAGTAAAACATCTCTCAAACAATAAATAAATACAAAAATTAACGACGAGACTTTTAGTCATAAACCTCAAGTGCTTTATGAAGTTCAAGGCACATCCTGTCAGAGGAGGAAGTGAAACTTTAATGAGCAAAAGTTATGAAAGAAATCTCTGTGTCACACAGACAGCGTCTGTGCTTAACCTGAACACCTTCACACAACTCAGGGCCAAAGATCACACAGCAAAGCATGATGGGAGCTTTAATAAAAAAAGTTTAGAGAAGTTTCCAGTATTTGAGCACAAGATGAGGCTTACAGTCTTGCACTATGCTTTCAACACCCTCGGAATCACCACAATATCACAATATTAAAATACAAATAAGGGCTGTTCATTCATAATAACAAATAATATATTTAATTAATAATTATATATATACATATATATATATATATATATATGTTTTATACATATATTAAATATTTATTAATTTATTAATTATTAATTTAATAATTTATTTATTAATCAAATTAAATAAAAGGCACAATTATATATATTTTACATGAATTATAAAATAGCATTAACGAGATTTGCACTTTTATGATTTATGATTGCATAATGTATATATAGAATTTTTTTGCATTTTGATTATTATCAATAATAAATGTAATGTACAATTGTATATGTTTCGTAATTAAACATTTTAAACGTATATACTTACCTTATAATTTTAAATAGATATTGAAAGTGCACCTATTATGGATTTTTGAAAATGAGCTTTCACAGTAAATGAAAACATCCTTCAAAGTTTTAAATCTGAAAGTGCACTGGGTATGAAGTTATTGTCTCTCAAAAGAAAGAGTCGACTCCGAATCATTGAAACAAGTCATTTTTAAAATGAATCCCAAGCCGTTTCATGTGGTCTTTTGGCATTGGTCTGCATTAAAAAATGCATTTTCATTCTTTGCCTCTAAGTGCTGCTTTTGGAGCATTAAAAGCTCACAAATACTGCTTTAAATGAAATTAACTGGAGGGGTTTGGATGGACCGGTCATTAAACAAAAAACTATTTTTTAGGACTCTCAAAACTAAAACATGAATCTTTCATAAGCCATAATAGGGGCACTTTAAACGCAGAGCTTTAAGAGGCTTGTAGCGGTAGTTGATCTGAATTGAATGTACCTTGCTCCTGGTAGATGTCTTGCTGGTAAGGAGACTCGTAGGGAGATGGCTGGATATCTGCATACTTGATGGTGTCCGTGAGCTCCTGCATCGGCACATATTCGGTCTGCTCGTCTTTGGTCATGTCCATGTATCCTCCGTCACACTCGCTGCCGAATGACACGTATCTGCAGAGCACAGGTATATGACCTGATTACATTCAGATTACTGCTGCACATACACTTTTCCATTTTAAACCTGTGTTTAAACGTATTATTATATTTATGATTATATGCTATGCATATATTTATGGTTTTCTCAAAAGAGTGTTGTTGTGTTGCTTCATGTTTTAGCGGAAACTGAAACGTTACATTTTTTAGGATTCTTTGATGAATAGAAAGTTTTTCAAAAAGAACAGCATTTATTATGAATAAAAATAGATTTTGTAACATTATAAACACCTTACTGTCCCTTTTGTTCAATTTAATGCATCCTTGATAAATAAAAAAATATTAATTTCCAAACCTTTGAAAAGTAATGTATCATGGTTCCCACAAAAATATGAGCAAATAAGAATGATTTCTAAAGGATCATGTGACACTGATGTCACGCCGCCTCACAGCACTGTCACAGTCACCTTATCACCTAATTGGCGATTGGACTCACCTGAAGCTTATCTAGGCACACAATTCAAAAGCCACGATTCCCAGTAGCTCCTTGGCGGAGCTCGAGGTAACAACACTAACCTTGTGCCTTTTGCTTACCTTCAGGTCTGTAATCCCTTAGACACGCAGAGTGCTGAATTCAGCCGACACCACGTTACCTTGTCTACACTCACCTGCACTGAGCACCGTTGATCAGCAAGGAGCGTTAAAGATCCAATGCACTTGTTCCTTACTTGAGCCACAGTCACCAAGTTTAAGGAAGACGATCAGGAGTTCGTTCCTCGGTCAGGTTTTAAAGCTCACCGTGCACTTACCTGTGATACTCACCAGCTTGCTCGTCATCCCGTCCATCTCATAAGATAAGTCCTCACCTGTATGCGTTCTTTATGTTCAAAGGGGCGAGGAGGAATCTGAAAGGAAGAGGATACGAATCATCCAAAACTGGAAAGTGTTCTGCAAGCCCAGTTAACCTACCTCGTAAAAGGACAGGGATCAGGAGACAGCCAGTGCTCACCTTGGTTCTTCTAAATCCTAACCTTCAGTTATATTCCCGGGCTTTTATTACTTCAATAAATTTGGACTGTTGAACTCAATTCTGTACTCCTTGTGCTTGATCTGAACGTTACAACTGACAACAGGGGTAATGGTGCAAAAAAAATTCTGCTCTGATCAAAGGAAAAAATTCAATTTTAAAAAAGTTATTTTAAATAGTAACAATATTTCAAATTTGATTTGTTTTGTATTTTTAATCAAATAAATGCAGTGTTCATGAACAGAAGAGACTTCTTTCAGAAACCTTTGGCTGATACTGTATGTGCAATAGAAGAATGAAATCGTTCATAATGCACTCTTACTCTTTCCCGGTCGGCACATCGGTGTCGTTACAGATCTGGTTGTCGTTGGCGATGTGGTTCTTGTCGGCGTAGTACTGAAGGAAGCTGTGCTTGTTCCTGTGCAGATAGTCCACCAGATCTCCATAGCGGCAGTATTCTGTCACCAGATACAGTGGACCTGCAGAGCAAAGAAATACATAAACAAAAAAGAACACACAAGTAATTGATCAGCTCTAAATGTCTTAAACCCCTCACCGTGTTTGGTGCAGGCGCCCAGCAGGTTGACGATGTTAAGGTGAGGACCCAGATGACTCATGATCTTGAGTTCAGACATCAGAGCTTGAGTCTCGCTCCTCCGAGCCGTCGCTGCAGTGATAACACAACATGATTACCTACAACTATCAATCACACTCTCCTATATGTGTGTGCGTGTTACTGAGTGTCTCACACGCACATTTCAGCATTTTCACTGCCACTTTGGTGGTGGATTGGGAACGCCCGAGACCGTATGCCGTCGCCTCAACAACACGCCCGAACGCTCCAGATCCCAGCGTCCGACCTGAAGAAACACACACTTCAGAAGAATATGGACACAGCTGCTTTAAAGGTCCCACATTTTACACCTTATTGGAGTTTTATTTTAGTTGTTGATGTGCTTATGAATATATATTTACAGCTTTTTTCTCAGGAGCTCTGGCAAAAACAGGTCAATTTGGCCTGTCTCATTGCTATTCATGAGCCACTCCTCTGATTGGCCTGTTTTTTCTGAGTGACATACGACCTGGCCAATTAAATGTAATGACATCACAGTGCTAACTTGATGCAAAACAAGGGGAAGACCGAGGCGACTCATTCAAAACAATGCAGAATTGTCTACATAAGGAGTTTTAAAATATGAGGTTGGGTGGCAGAATTTACACAATACAGCATTGAATTGAAATATGATAGCCAGAAATCACATACCCGATGCAACTGCCAGACTAAAAACGTGACTTCTTGTAGTTGGAATAATTGTCACAAAGTCACAAAGGCTCGTAAAACTTCACAGCTACTTTATGCAGGCTGCGTGCTGTGGATTGACCTCACTTATGAATATATATATATATATAAATATATCCATAAGTAAGTCAATATATATGAATATATGGGACCATTTACAGTAAATGCTTTTGCTAAGCAGCTGCTAAATAAAGGAGACATGTTATGGTACGTTTTACAATAGATAATATAATTCTCAGGTGTCCCCAGAATGCATCGGTAACTTTAATCTCAAAATACCCCACAGATCATTTATTATATAATTTTGAAAATGCCTATTTTTTTGAGTGAAAGCATAAACAAGCTGTTTTCATGCATGTCTCTTTAAATGTAAATGAGCTGCTGCCCTCCACCCCCTTTTTCAAAATAGGACTGTGCCTTTGCAGCTCTTATGTCTGATAATAGGAGCTAAGTTGTTTTCCCGTTGGGGCAATTTAACACTGTTACTGGACTGTTGCTGTTTTTGATGTCTGCAGGTTGGAGCGACCCTAATAATGTCATATTTAACCCCTGAAATGCCAATTTACCATGCAAACCTTGACAATGTGTATTTGTAATGTAGTGGGTGACCCCCCTTTGGAACGCTATTAAGCTAGTTAAGAAATCCTGGCAACCCTGATCTTTTTGGATTTGATTAGCATGTGCATTGCAATGAGACCATGTATTTTCCACCACTGGAACCTCTGATATACGTTTTTCTGAGTGTGCACACCCGAGGCACACATACAGAAATCAGCTGTCACACGACATGTGAGTACTAAACTAATTTTTGAATCATATCTTATCACCTTTAAACTGTAAAATATACAAAAATGTGCACAATTTACAAAAATAGTCGGTTGTGTCTGTGAAGGTAAAACAAATTGGCAGCAGCGTAATATACAATACATGAATCAATAAACCCTCTGCTTTCTTGTCTCCTCTGAGGCTGGGACACTAAATAGTATTTTGTGCTCCTCGGTGCATACAAAGACAGAACAGTTAGCCTGCTTTGCTCAAGCTTGCTCCATGACGTTAGAACTAGTTCATCATTGTTGCGTTCGAGATAACTTTTCTGGGTTGGTAGATGCACTGGCGACCTGATTATAACAATTAAACATGGAAAAAGTCAGATATTTATCAGTAAGAATGCCCCGCTCTCACCAAGCACCAGACTGTCCCGTGGCATCTCCCAGGCCAGGTCATAGGGCAGGTGAATGGGGTCAACGTAGATGTACTCGTGCCCATCCAAACTGACCGATTCGATCACCTTCCACCTGATTTCATAGCGCGGCTTCTGCAGGGAAAACAATGCAGAGTGCCAGTCTGGTAATGTCATCTACATGCTAATCTCAGACGGACAGGATGTGAGGTCACTGACCTTCCTCCACACAGCGATGAGGATGATGATGGAGATGATGGCGATGACCACCAGTGCTAAAACAGCGGCCAGAACGGCCACCTGAGAAAACAACGCTGGACAGAAAACAGCTTTTATCAGCTCAAAATCTTCATTAAAAATGATTCTCACAGCTGAAGTCTTATTTTTTACTTTTTTACCATCCAGTAAAATACTGACATTCATTAAGTACATTCTTAGATAAAAAGATTACATTTAAATTAATTAATTTTGGGTGTGGATGTATTTTTAGTCACAGAGGGATTAAATTAACCAGATTTTAATCAAGGTTTATTAAGACAGCTACAGTAGGCTCCATATCATGCTGCTAACTGATGAAGAGACAGGAAATTACATCAGTCAATAATATTAATACAAACAAAACCTCAATGAATAAACTAAAAAATAATTAAAGAGGTGTAAAAGGACACCAAGTAATTATTTCAATAGAAGAATGTATTTATTATTATGTTATTTTTGTTTAGATTAAACTATATTTTTGTATTTTCAGTTACGTGTCAGATGTTACCTGTCATATGTCAATGACATTATAAATAAACTATGTAAAGTTATTAAGGCGGCCCACTTCATAAATAAGCCAGAGGCCTCATATACGGAGTCAATAAGAAGCGGCTTTGGCAGGTGTTTGTGTTTCTGGTTTTCTCACGGCTGAGCCAGTATCAGGTTCTCAATGAGCTCAACGGGTTTCACGGTGCTAATGAAAGCAGTTCTGGAGGATCATGTCATTACAGTCATAGTCCCTCTGTGTTTGATCTCCACGGGTGCTGCTCCGTTCAAAAGATCCTCATTTCACACATTCACAAAGAGGCTTTAGCACCCTCTACACACACAGTACTCACTGCTGTTGACCAGGCGGATGTCCCGGGCTCGAGCTCCTCTCTCGTTGCGGGCCTCGCAGCGGATGTTGAGCAGCTGTGGTCTCAGGAGAGTCAGCTGACTGTGCACCTGGTGGATCTTGCGTGAGATGTTGTAGCTGATGTTAGTCTGGATGCTGAGCTTCTCAGGGTCCTCCACCAGAGAGCTCCACGGCACACTTTTGTTACTGCATCTGATGACAACATAAAGGAACGCTGGTGTACTGAGTACTGCATACTATATTATATTGTGACATAAATTATATCATGATCACATATGTGACCCTGGAACACAAAACCAGTCTTAAGTCGCTGGGGTATATTTTTAGCAATAGCCAAAAATACATAGAATGGGTTAAAATTATTATTTTTTTTTTTTTTGCCAAAAATCCTTAGGATAGTAAATAAAGATCATGTTCCATGAAGGTATTTAGTCAATTTCTTACCGAAAATGTATTAAAACTTAATTTTTGATTAGTAATATGCATTGATAAAATCTCATTTGGACAACTTTAAAAGTGATTTTCTCAGCATTTAGATTTTTCTGTACCCTCAGATTCCAGATTTTCATACATCAATGGAAAGCTTATTTATTCAGCTTTCAGATCATGTATATATCTCAATTAAATGAATACTTACGACTGGTTTTGTTGTCCAGGGTCACATATATTATGCAAGCAAAATATTTTATTTTTTAGATTAATCATGATTAATCAATTGACAACACTAAATAAACTACGTGCAACATATATGAAGATATTTGCAAAAACATACAGCTCCATTTTCAACAATTCTCAAAAATCATGTTTCTTTCATTGTGTATTCCAGTTAATCTCAATCAAACTGCAGTTAGGTTATCTTATATATATATATATATATATATATATATATACACAGTATATTAATAATCAACACAGTCTCACAACCAATTCGTACGTATTCTTGCAAGGTGCCACACTCCTGCAAATTCATACTAATACATACGAGTGAGGTTGATTTTGTACGATTTGATGGGTAGGTTTAGGGGCAGGGTTAGGTTTAGGTCATTCGTACAAATTCATACAAATTAGCCACCTCGTAAAATACGTATGAATTGCCGTGAGATCAGGTTGGAATAATCTCTCTCTCTCTCTATTAAATATAAAATATATATTTATGTGTGTGTGTGTGTTACTTATTATTACACATACTTGGATAAATTTAGCCCAGTTCTGTCAACACTGCACTGGCTGCCTAATACACATAGTATAGATTTTAAAATCTTGTTAATTACTCATAAAGCCCTGAATGGCTTAGCTCCTCAGTACTTGTGCCAGCTCTTATTACATCATAGTACTCCAAACGCACACAAACACAGACACACACACACACACACAATCTGACATGTGTTTAAATTGAACTGGAAATTAGGTGCTGGGCATCCGGCCAGAGGAGAACTGGCCCCAACTAAGCCTGGTTCTCCCAAGGTATTTTTTTCTCCATTTTCTTATGGATGGGGTTTTGGTTCCTTGCCGCTGTCTCCTCAAAAATAATAAACACAATATATAGAAACCATATAAACAAAACGTATATATATATATAGGGAGTTGTGTGATTTATTCACGCAGAGAATTTTTTTTTAAAGCTTCTTTTGTTTCAGATTCTTTTGCAGCATTATTTTAATAGGCTGTATACGAACTTACTGAGAGAAAAACGGTAGTTCTATGTGACATTGAGCACCCCCATATAGTCAAATGGTATGATCATAACACCCTGTGAATATTCGACTGTGAGAGGGGGAGTCGAATCAGGCTCCTCGAATCAAATCTTTAACTATTCGAGGACACCCCTAAATGTATTATTTAATACGTTTATTTATTTAATAATGAATTTAAAGTTTTAATAGTTAGATTTATTTACATTTTTATTTTAGTATTTTAATTAATTATATTAATTAATCACATGAAATAGTCAATTACAAATAAACACGTTTTATTATTTATTTATTAAAAAAAGGTAAATAAATTATCCAAAATTAAACAGAAATGATAACTAAATTATTAAGTACACACACACATTTATAAATTATCCAAAGAAATAAATAGATATTAAATATAAGTAAGCAAGTAAATAAACAATAAGTAACAATAAACAAAGTAAATAAATAAATACAAAAAATTCAAAAAGCAACTGCAGTATGCAGAATGAAAAAAAAAACATTATTTTTGAGAATGATTAAAAACCAACTTATCTGTTTTTGAAAATGAACTCTTTATATATATATATAATGTATATACATGCGCACGCACACACTGTGCAAGTATTTTCCCATGCCATTATGAATCTACCCAACACAACAAAAATTGAAATGTGAATATATAAATTATACTTTCATAAAAAGCAAAAAGTCCATTTACAAGCCAGAACAAACACACCCAATAATATCCATGCATTATATATGTTAATTCTGCGCCCTCATAAGTGTGCTGCACCCGTGAAGAGAGAGGTGAGAGGTGTGCACTAATGGCCGTTACAGCATGTGTGCTATATATTATTCATACAGAAGTATTTGTGTGCAGCTCTTCTCTGTTTTAATCAGCGTTCGGATGATGGACAGACGCAGCCTGATCGACTCCTTGCATTCATTACGCTGATGTGAGTGTTTATGTAATGCTTTCTGAGTGCTGCGCAAACTCATCCGCTTTATATTTACTCATCTCACAAACAGCTCCTATTAAATATGAATGAGATTCATTAAAGGGGAGATATTTTAAAAATGTTGGCTGATAATAGTATTGCATCTCATATGCTAAACACGGTGTGTGCTGCTCACCTTAGTGGGAGCCTAACAAATACACAGACTCATATTAGATGCATGTGTAATGATGATGAAGATGACAAGGATGAAGGTGTGTCATTACTTGTGCATGCTGTCACAGCTGAACCACTGAATGCTGGGAGACGGTACTCCCTCCGCCACACAAGTGACCGCATGCTTCTTACCCGGCAGCTGATGGTCAGACAGTTCGGTGATCTGAGGAGGAACTAGACAAGACAGGACGTGACATCAGTGACACTAACACAGACAGAGCCTCACAGAGAATAACTGATCCAGAAGCTTTAACAGTCATTTTTACATTAGAGTTATACTGTATATGTGACCATGAACCACAATACCAGTCATAAGGGGCAACTGAGAATTATACGTCAGAAAAATACGCTTGTCTATAGCCTGCAGTACAAGCTGCCAGTATGAAAGCACAATCGGCATGCGCTGATCACGCTCTGTATATGAGCTGCTTATGCGTGCAGTAAAACCGGCTTGTTTGATTCGCACAAATCACGCTGCAGGATGTCTACTGTAATTGCGTCTCTGCATTGACTTAACATGTTAATCACGTCTGGTGTGAACGCAAGAAAGAATGTCTTGTTACGTCCACGAATGCATTTGTTTATTTAATATAATCACAACATTTGCTGTAATGTAATCGCGTAGACTGACAACGAGATTGCGATATGATTAATCGTGCAGCACTATATATATTACTAATTAAAAATGTATTTTTAGTATATTTACAATATGAAATATCTTTAAGCCCCCTTAGATTTTAGATTTTCAAAAATGTTATCTCTGCCAAATATTGCCCTATCCTAAAGCTTATTCATTCATACTTTTAAACAAACAGGTATTCATCTCAATTTAAATAAAAGAATTGACCCTCATGACTGGTTTTGATGTCCAGGGTCATACGTTACATGCAGCTAATCTGAGTAAAATACTAAATTGAATATTATATTATTAAACAAATGAAATATACAATTATACATTTAAATATATAAAAAATAATTAAATAATATGTTAAATATTAAATTAAGCTATTAAAACAGGAAATTAAAACCCTCCTTAGTTACTGTTGCTACGCCAGTCAATTTTTATCCACAACATAATATGCATGTTCCCTTTTGCAGAACCGTTCCATTCCGTGGCGATCCGAGCTGGCTGGTACGGTTCTGGTTTCCTTTTCCACTGATAACGGAATTCCAATACATCAGTTGTTGCCGTGGTTACACAAATGTTACATATAATAAGAGGATGGTCAGAAATGTATTTAGATTTTTTTACTAATTTGGGTTTACGTTACTCAAAATAGCACGCTTAGCAAGCTAGCAAACTACTTAGCCAGGCGACAGATCCTGATTGGCCAGGTTCGAGAACTCCGGGCTGAGAACGGTTTGTAATCATGCCACACCTTTCCAGGCTCACGTGGAAACACAACTGGAACTGTATCTGACAGTTCTTTGAACCGTTCGACCCGACAGTGGAAAAGCGGCTATAGTCTTGTGGAATAGACACAAGACATTAGACTGACCACTTTGCAATGATGACATTCTCCAGCTTATATTTTTAGCACATCAGGCTAACAAAATTGTGAATTTAGTTACGAATGGAGGCCTCCCAAACTGCTTGATCCATGTACGGAATTTCTCTCCTTGGGTTTAAGGTTTCATGAAGGGAAAAAAATTCCACCACACCGGGTATCAGATTTGCACAGTCCATACACACAACACTTTAACATTTTGCCATTATTAACTAAATTTAATAAAATTAAAATGTAACTATTAAACATGTGGTCAATTGAACTAATGGCCAATTTTAAATTCAATTAAGTCAAAGGTTTCACAGAAATCCCAGCAGCTGCTGTTATTCTTAGTCCAGACCTAAACGGGTGTCTGTTTTCAGGAAATGGGGGTGGTGTGTTAATAGATGTCAGACTGTCTCACCTTTCACCTCCAGGTCAAAGGTGATCTCTTTAAAGTCATCTTGGTTTTGGACAGTGACGGTGTAGAGTCCCATCTGCTCCAGCCGGATCCTGACCAGGGTCAGCGTGCTGATAAACCTGCAGCAGACCGCGAGCACAGTACTTGAGTATTTGAGATGCTGTGGAGAGCTGGAGTGATGTTTAACAGAGCGGTGTGATGAGAGCATCATTACCGTGTCTCGTGCTCCTGTCTGGTGCTGTGTCCTCTGATGGCGACGCCGTCTTTACTCCACTGGACGCTGGGTTTGGGATACGCCTCCATTTCCACCTTCAGCTCCACGTTCTCTCCGAGCTGCGCAGAGACGTTCCTGACCAGATGTGAAGAAAGAGCCACGAAGCCTTTCTCTACAGACAGACAGATATACTGTTATACACAGTTTAATACTATGTCCAATAGTACTAGTAACTCTTTTCAACATGCATGGTGGGCCAAATTATTCAAACTTAAATATAAAAATGATGTAAATAATATAAATGCAGATATACATGTTTATTAATATTTATGGATTTATTTATCTGTTTAATCTTTTATTTATTTAATAAATTATGTATTTATTTATTTAACTATTTATATATTTATAATAAATAAATCATAAACCAATAATGAATATAATTTATATTAATATTAATATTATTAATATTATAATATAAATACATGTAAAAGTAAAAAAGTAAATACATGTAAATATATATTTTAAAAACTGTATTTATGTGTACTTTTATATGCAGATAATAAATATATACAGTAGACGTCCATATATTATTTTGAATGAGATTAATCATTTGACAGTACTAATAAATATATTTAATATATACTGTAAACAGTCTCAAATATATACATGCATGTGTTTGTATTTTTATACAGTAGTCAACATTCAAAGTGGATCAAAACCTTTCATCAAAGTTGTCTTAAAACAAAAAACAATACCTATTCTTGTCTTAGGACAACTTTATGATCAACTTCAAATGTTGACTGTTATATACATAATAAATACACAAACATACATATAAAATGTAAACAAAAACTTTTATTTTGGATGCAGTTAATCACGATTAATTGTTTAAGAGCACTATGACTTAAACAATGAATGGGTGTTTTAGGAAATTCATATTTTTATTAAGTGACTTTTCTTTTTTTTTCAAACTTAGATTTCAAATAAAAGTTTGTCTTTTTTTTTTACTTTAAATTCATCAAATAATCCTGAAAAATCAAATGTTTCTCGGTTTCTATGAAAACATGAAGCAGCACGACATTTTTCGGCATCGATAATAATCTGAAATGTTTCTTTTGCTGCAATTATTACAACATTACAATGATTTCTGAAGGATCGAGTGACTCACAAAATATTAAAATATAATCCAGCTATTTCAAATAACAATAAGATTTCACATTTTTATTACTTTTACTGTATTGTTTAATCAAATAATAGCAGTGTCTATGAGCATAAAACACTTCAAAAGCATTAAAAATCTAAACTTTTGAAAGCTAGTGTATCAAATTATGTTATAAGCAGGACAGAGCGAGATTTGCTTGCTCATCTTTCTACATAATCTATTTAATATTCCATAAGTGAGCTCTCGCTGGCGGCTGATAGATCATAAACCAAAGGTTCAGGTGCTAAAAGCACTTTCTTCATGAAGGCCTGCTTGCATCCTGTGTGAGTGTGTGTGTGTGTGTGTGTGTAAGTGCTGTGGACGCTCGAATAAAGCTGCACACTGATCTACAGTCAGTTCCTGTGACTGTGGTCTGACTCCTCCAGGGTTTCTGTGTACGGCTGTGGCTTCATCATGACAAACACAAACATTACTCCTCGCTTCAGCAGAAGGTCTCGTTCACACGCAGCGTCGAGAGCAAACACCATCACAGGAGACGCTGAGAGACTGACTGCTTGTTTTAAAGGGAAGGCTGTTGATTTAATTAAGGTTTGCATCAAAGCATCATTGAAAACACACCACCCAGATTTTACAGCTCGGAGGATCTCGAAGGCCGCTCTTCATACCGCTCTGCTTTTACCAGAAAACTAGTTAAGAGTTTTGTGAATTTTATTATTTTAGTTTTTACATAAATGTTTATATTGTTTTATTCTTTTATTCGGTTTGAGTTTGAGTTATTTTAGTTCATCAAGCTAAACTAAATGAAAAGAGGCAACTAGCTAAAATAAATTAGTAAATTAATAAAAATGAATTAATAGTGCTGTCAAATTATTCATCGTGATTAATTGCATTAACAATAAAATAGTTTGTTTTCATAATATATGTGTGTATACTGTGTATATTTATTATGTGTATATAAATACACACACATACAGTATATATTTAAAACATTTTACATTCTTATTTTTTATATTATTTATAAATATATTTAATATATAAACATAACATATTTTTTCTTAAATATATACAGGTATGTGTTTGTTTTTATATATACATATACATAGTGCACACACATATTGTGTAAACCAAAACTTTTATTTCAGATTTATCATTTGTCATCAATTTATTTTATTTTTTTATGTTTATAATATATTTATTAAATATAAATAAACTCAAATCAAATGACTGCAGTTTTTCATTTATTACATTTTTTCAAGGTTTCAATTTGAAATACAATAACCCTGTTTGTTATACTTCTGTTTTATTTTTTCTGTTTTTAACTTTTTTATCATTTTTTTTTTTCAGTTTTATTTTTAGTTATTTTAATGCATCAAGTTAAGCTAAACAAAAATAATAATGTTGCTGAAATAAAATAAAAAAATGTAACTAATTAAAATTGTATATATTTAAAATATATTTTACTTTATTTCATGTAGTAGAAGATCTTCATGGTTTTAGTTGGACTATAATAACCCTGTTGTTGACCTTCACTGATTTGAGTTGTGAGCACTTTATTCTGTACTTCATGTAAAGGTGATGTATCTGCAGCTCTTACCCAGTACAGTGATGTTAATACTGGTTGAAGCTCTCTGGTTCTCAATACCCTCATGGACGTGACAAACATATTGTCCTGATCTGGCCAAAGTCACATCTGTGATGTTGAGACAGGACCGCATGCTCATGGGCGACAGGACATCAGTCAAGGGCTCAACGCCCCCCATCTGAGGGCCAAAACATTCAGGGTTTTACATTCAACTTTACCATTACCATACAATATTTGCTTCTGAAAACATTTTTTTCTTTTAACAGACTTTTAATTATAATTATATAAATATAAATAAATAAATTTTACATAGTATATATTCTGAATAATTAGATGTTTTCTAAATTATCTAAAAAATATATAATATAAAAAACAGGCTCATTTGTGCAAGCAAATGCAACATTTTGAATTTCAGGTGTATTTATGTTATTTTTGGCCAATTATGCTCTGACTCTGGTGTACATTTACGTCAAAAGTCCAAAGCAATTACATTACATTCACTGCAACAAAAAAACTTCTTCAGTATTTTTGACTTGTCAAACATCTGAATATCCTTAAAAAAATTTATTAATTAATTAATTTTTATTTGTATTTTTTGTTAAATGTATCAAAATTAAGTACGTTTGCACTTGACATCTGAGAAATAAAAGATTATAGATATACTTTTGTTTTAAGCATAATTTTGAAAAAACAAAAAACAAGACCATGTAATTTGGGGAATGTTTAGATATTTGTTCAGAAAAACTGAGGAAGAAATCAAACCCATTATTTAGTTACCAAGTTAACTGACCCCTCTAAAACAGCAGACCAGTTTAATCTGATTTCATCTGTTTTTCAGAAAATTACAAAAACCAATCTCTGCTCTGCTGTCTTTATTAAATCTTTCTGTTATAATAATAGTTTTTGATTCATCTCTTAATAAAAGCACATGTTCTTCATGAGGGTGTGGCCCGAACATCTTGAGCTCATTTCAACAAGTGGAGTTTCTCACGGGAGAGCTAAGTGCTGAAAAATCATGTTGAGCCCACTCACGTATTTGTGTGGGAAGTCCCAGGAGAAGTAGATGAGCTCGGCGCCGTGAACGGTGCAGTTGACGTTCAGCGTCTCGCCCTGCTTCAGGACCGTTTTGGAGGCGTTGATGTAGGGATACAGAGCCTCAGGAGCTGAAGCCATGTGTGTGGAGGAAAGAACAAAAACGACCATTGTTTGATAGAAAACAAATCATCTGAAGTGTTTATGAGAGTTAATGATGGCACAGATGTGCAACACATGGACTCTCTCCATGATTTACCAATACAAATGGAAAGATTTAACCCAAAACAGCCCATAATTGCCTGTAATGTTGATACATCAATGTTAAATCCAATCATAAATGTCTGTAATATTAACAGACCATATGTATAGGACAAATATGAAAATGCCTTCTCCTACATTGAAAACAAATATGTTATGAGTGCTTAAAACAAGAACAAAATCTGCCAATAGGGTCAAAAATAAATCTGATTCAAACAAACTAACAAATACATAAAGAAATAATTTGTATTTTAATATAAGATTTTAATATAAGATTTTTTATTGGTTTTGGCAAAAAAAAAAAAAACACAAAAAAAAATATATATATATATATATATATACACACATATATATACAGTACTGTGCAAAAGTCTTAGGCCACTAGTATTTTCAGCAACAGTAAATGGTTTTAAGTGGGTTATTTCTATGTTTTGTGGTAGCGTGTCAGTTGGAAATATCAGTTTACATTCACAAACATTATTTTTGTAATTAATTGTAATAATGTAACAGTAATAAAAACATTTGCACAGTA
>JAUYWG010000048.1:4564796-4581002 GCA_034779775.1 Enteromius afrohamiltoni
TTTTTGTAATTAATTGTAATAATGTAACAGTAATAAAAACATTTGCACAGTACTATATATATATATATATATATATTACAAGCCTAGTGAGCAGGATCAAGTGGATCAAGATGCAAAGGTACCAAATATACTGAAGACGTAGAATCCGACGGACTCTTTCTCCTCTCCGTTCAGCTCTCCTTTACATTTGTAGGTTCTGTCCTCCAGAGCAGCGGTGAAGCCCACGCTGGGGTTATACGAGCCCTCCACCATTATCTCTGAGTCTCTCTCGTACAGGGTGACGTTTATCAATGGATTTGTCACCAGACATGGGATTGTTCCTTCCTCTCTTGTCTTAGTCACCATTAAATGATCGTTCTCGAGGAACCAGACCTCGGGATCTGAGTCAGTCAATCAGTGTGTGTGTGTGTGTGTGTGTGTGAACAAATGAACGGAAACAAGTAAACAAATTCATGAGTAATTTAACAAATGAATCAATGTAAGCCTCAAATGGATGGAGGCATGAGTGAATGAACAAACAAATCAATATGGGAATTTATAAGTAAATGAATGTAATATGTGAATGAATGAATAATTTGCATGTGTAAGAATAAAATAATAAATGCATGAGAGAATGAAGAAATTAATGCGAGAGTTAATGAATTAATGTGAACTAATGAATCAAAGTGTGAATGTGAATGACGAAATGAATCATTTTGACTGTCAATACAAAAAAAGTGAGTGAATCAAAGTGAATCAAATTTAGAATTAATAAATGAATAATTGTGTTTATACAAGAATAAATGCATGAATTAATGAAAAAATTAATGTGGGAATTAATAAATTAAGGTGAGTACGAATGCACAATATTGGATTTTTGCCGATATCTGATATACCGATGTTTTTCATCTTATTTTGGACAATACTGATACTAATACCGATATATTTCCTTTTATTTGGAAACAACCCCAAACTACACTTTCCTGGGCAGAAATTATAAGCATATTTTTTTTATCTGGTTAGTTTTTAACATTAACTTATTTGTTGGAATTAAATATAATAATGATAAAAATAAGAAAGTTTTTTTGACTGTACATTAAAGCTTTAAAAATAACTGTAAATAAACCAGAAAGATGCAGTGTTAACTCTGACATTTTATTTTAATGTTTAACATTTGTAGACATAGGCATAAGATTTCTAAAAACTTTGAAAATCCTGTAGAGCTTTGTTTAAAAAAAGCAGTATATATGTATATATATATGATAATATTGACATTCCTACATGTGAGTGGACAAAAAAACAATGTGTGAGTGAATGACTGAATTAATCATTTTGGTAAATGAATGGATGAATGAAAAGGAAGAGTGAATAATTAAAAAAAATCTATATGAGAAATAATAAATGAATGCATGCATTAATATGAATGAAACAATGTGAGAATCAAGTAAATAATAAACAAATTAATGCACGAGTGAAACAAATAAGGAGTGAATGCATGAGGGAATTAATAAAATAATAATCAATGTGAGGATCAATAAATGCACAAGAAAATGAAAAAACAAAACCAAAAACTAATGAATGTGGAAGTGGGTAAATAAATCAAATAAAGTTCACACAACATCATATGAATTATCACCACCCTCTTTTCAACTAGTTAAGCCATTTACAAATGAACTAGTTTTTAATCTTTTCATGGGTTCTTACCAGGCACAAAGATGGCTACCTCTCTGGTCTCATCTGTTCCGTTCTCCGAGCACACATAAACGCCCGTGTGCCTCCAGGTCACCCGCTCCAGGCTCAGAACACTGGAGGAGGAGCTTCGCTTCTCGACGAGGAACTCCGGAACCTTCTCCTCCTGTCTGAAGCGCCAGGTGACCTCACTCCAGCCGGAGCAGGTGATGCTGAAGGAGGAGTTGATGGAGAGGGTGACCTGAGAGATGCTGGGACTGAGCTCCAAACCTGAGCTACCCAGACAGAGCAGGAACAGACCTACACACGAACCAGCAGTCAGAATAACACAACAACTCAACATGTGCATATATTATTTAAGAAAAACAAATGTCAGGTTTTCGCCATAAGAATTTTGAAATCAATATTTTACTAGCATTTTTTAAAGCTTTTATTGTTAATTACAACCATATTCTCATGTTTTTTAAGTTCTTTTTAGTGCTGTCAAACTAATCAATCATGATTAATCATGATAAATCCAATAATTAATCTATTAATCCCTAATTTCAAAATATACAGTATGTGTGTGTGTGTGTGTGTACTAAGTATATTAATTATGTACATATAAACACACATGCATGCTACATTTATCTATTATATATTTTATATATGATATAATTTGAATATATATATATATATATATATATGTACACACATACACACACACACACATATATATATATATATATATATACATATGTAAATGTATATGCAAATAAATATTTTCTACATATATGCTGTTTGTGAATTTTATTATATATACATACTAAATATACATACTGTAGAACACACAAATATTTTGTTAAAAAACTTTTGTTTTGGATGCAATTGATCATTTGACAGTACAGGAAGACATACAGCATATATTTTAGAAATATTTACGTTAAATGTAAAAAAAAAATTGCTTTTAAATATATGCATGCATGCATTTATATGTATATACATTTATCTATATCTTTATATATATATATATATATATATAATACATATAGAAAAGTTATTTTGCTTTTGCTTTTCTTTGCTAAAAATAGCAGAAAGAGATCTTTAAGTGTATATATTTTTTTAATTTTATCTACTTGCTTCTATAACATATAATATCTTGCTGTAAAAAAACAAACCATCCGAGACACACATTTAAAGTGTTTATTTTATTACTACACTGTCTATTTGAATCTGGCTCAGTTTTTTTTTAAAAACCAAAAGTGTAAAACAAGCAATAAAAGAAAGTCTTCTGAGTTCTATACATTAAATGAGTCATGTGCAGAATATAGTGAGCTTTAGGTTTGAGTTTATTTGGCTAAGTCTTGAGAGTAACATTATTTTGGGGGTTTGTTTAGTCTGTTACCTGTTGTCATGGCAGTCAGTTGGGATCGGCTGAAACTCTTCATGCTGTCTTCCAGAGCAGGACACATTCAGACTCTGCAGATGGAAGGAAAACAACTCAGGATTGATTCATCTCAAAGCTAAAGGAAACAGCAAGCTTACCAAACTCACCTCAACGTTTATTTTTACAAAAGAGAAAAACACTCAAGTTTGACAAATTCCTTCTGCAGTCATGAGTTTA
The DNA here is from genome assembly GCA_034779775.1 of Enteromius afrohamiltoni. NCBI lineage: Eukaryota > Metazoa > Chordata > Actinopteri > Cypriniformes > Cyprinidae > Enteromius > Enteromius afrohamiltoni. The sequence goes on from JAUYWG010000048.1 coordinate 4,568,068, forward strand.
TGATGGGATCTTTAACTTTGTCTAGATCTGCCTCCCCTGTGTCCAGCGCAGTGGAATAACACACGGGTCGCTTCTCACACAGGCTTCAGAGAGGGACACACATGCCTGACCGCACACAAACAGTAGCATGTTTCACAAACGCTGTTTTTGTTGCATTTTTCACTGCAGCACATTCACTGGCATCTACTGTGCTCACGGTGAGCATCCCAACAAAGCAACAGCATAACAAAAACATAAATAAAATAAAAAATAAATAAACAACATTTTTAGTGTTATTAGAGAAACTAAACTAAACAACAACAACAAAAATGCTACTTAAATAAAAAATTATAGTAAAATAAAGTCTTGGTTACTAATTGGGATATCGCTTCGAGAGACCAATCCAATTCAAGTGTATTAAATCAATCCAATGAACATTAGCATGTGCTGATTGCATCCAACTGAAGCTGATCACAGCATGAGTATAAATGAGCAGCTGGTGCAGCGCATATTCAGGTTTTCGCTGAACACCAGCCGAGCCGGTGACCTGGCCACTCAGTGGTGGTACAGCACCATTGGTGACGGGATGTGACGTCTCCGTTCCCTTCTTCAGGGAACAAGGGTTACATCCGTAACTGAGACGTTCCCTATCAGTGAGTCACTCCGAGTCGTGTCAGATATGCCTGACGAATTGGGATCCCTATCAAAACACCCTGGACACCCTTCCAGTGTCCTGCAGGAGTCTCCCAAGCCCCTCTGTCTAATGTAGAGGAATCGAGACATGAAAGTACGCGTCCTTCAGGGTGATCCCTGCAAACCAATCCTGGAGAAGGATGCACTTGAAGATGCATTTATGCGTCAACATCTTGAACAGGAGCCTGTGAAGTGCTCATTTCAAAAACTTGCAGATCCAGGGTTGGCCGTAACCCACCTCCTTTCTTGGGCACTATAAAGTAAGGGCAGGAAAACCCTGTCATCATACCGGCAGGATGGACTGGTTCTATCTAATCTTTTGCTAAAAGGACCGCAATCTCCGCACACAAGACAGGGGCATCCGCAATGTTCACTAACATGAAGTGGGCTCCGCTAAACTTGGGGGGATGCGGGGAAAACTGAATCACATAGCCGAGTCGAATGGTCCAGAGAAGCCAACGAGACGGACTGGGAAGCTTCATCCAAGCTTCCCAAGACCGAACTAGCAGCAACAACCTCCGACCTCCCTCCTGGGGGGAGGAGGATGCAGCAACCTGGCTCAGGCGTCTTATAGCTGCTTGAATCAGGGTCTGAGGGATAGGTGTAATCACTATGTCATGAAGAGCAGTTCAGCTTGCCACCAGGTTTGGTGTGGGCTTGGATGGGTGGTGGGGTGGCTGCTCTGCGGCCGGCTCCCCAGTGCTGCCTAGATGAAGGGTGCTGTGTTCGCAGCATGGGAGCAGGGGAGGCGGCAGGGTGGTGCCCTCAGCGACGAGCTGACTGAGGCACTGCCGTTGGTGGCCGGATGTAGGCAGAGGCAGAATGCTTTTTATTTGCCTCAGTCTGCTTCTGAGCAGCAGAGAACTCCTGGGCAAAGTTCTCCACTATGTCGCTGAAGTCTGGGAAAAGGGAGCCTTCAAAAAGCGTGTCTTGACTGTCTCACTTATGTCAGCCAGACACAGCCACAGATGGCGCTCCTGGACCACCATGGTGGACATCGCATGACCCACATATCGTGCCACCCCTAAGTACAACTCATTCAGCCTCGAGGGCTGAGGATGCGATGGAGCTTTCCACTCGAGCCCGACCCCCTCGGTGGCCCCCCAAGCATAGCCACCAGCTCTGGATCTGTATGCGGCACAGTGGAAGCTCCAGTGGATGCCACGCAGGCCTGACCTTCCGATGCAGCAATCGATGTCCGATTGTCAGGGGAGCGCCAAAGGAAACATAAAGCCTGGTTTACGTTATATTTTGTGTCCTTGTTACAATATTATAGGATAAGTACATTATAATAACTAACTGTACTTACTAAGTAACTATATGGTTAGGTTTATGTCTTGGTTTAGATTACTAGCATGCAATTAAGTTACATTTATTGTTATTATCATAGAAAGTATATGTAATGTGTAACAAGGACAACCTTAAATAAAGTGCTACCAAATTCTGTAATATTTAAGACTATTTAGCTCTATTTATTCCCAAAAAGCCTTTGGTGTGCCTCTTAAGTGCGTCTAAACTGCGTACACATAAACATTAAAGTTTAAAAGATCTGTCTAATTATGAGACAATTGATCCCTTTCAAGGTGTTCTATAGATCATTCACAGAGGCCAGAGGTCACAAAAGACCCAAATGCTCTAGGATGTGTGTGTGTAAGTAAACATTAGGGTTAATCGTATGGGGTTGTTGTGGGTGGAAATGGACAGACGGATGAATGTAGTGGGGGTGGTTGTTTTAGATGTCTGGAAATAGTTAAAGCTGGATCACTGGGTGCAAAATCAGGGTGGGAAAACTAGAGAGGGAGGAAGAGCATTTCGTAGAGAAGAGGTGGAGAGCAGAAAAAACGTAGGAGGAAACTTTTGAGGGAGTCACTGGAAAAAGAATAAAATGCATAACTCTGGAAAAAAGTTCTTAACTCATAAAAGATGTTTGGCAGGGTGATCTAATCGTGACTATTTTTAGCCACACAAGTTCAAACTCAAAAGTTGCTTCATAAAATAAAGCAATTAACTTTCAATAAGAAATTCTCCTCCTGCTCTAATAAACTTGACCTTAAGGCAAGACACAACTCTAGAGTTTTGTAATGTTGGTCTATTTTTATTCCATAGCCAGTCTTCTTTCAAACGTTTGAAAGCAATCATCTAAAATGCACTTACAAGTGTTAGATTTTATTGCACTTTATCTATTTGCGCCTGTAGCTTTCAATGACAATATGTATCTTCATTGAGATTTTTCTCCACTTCAGCAGTACTTACAGACACCAAACTTTACAGTTTATATATATTTAGAATTTTTTTGTAGAACGGTTTGTTCATATATCATTCACTTGAATTTTTTATTGCACTACTGCATTTGCACCTAGTAATTTTAATTACAAGACATATTTTAAAGAGTTTTTTTCCCACTTCAGTAGCACTTAAATACACCAAACCTTACAGTTTTATTTCTATTTATATTTTATACATTTTTACAGAACGGTTTCTTGATATATATTTTTCTTAGATTTATTATTGCACTATTGTATTTGCATTTGTATATTAAAATTGAAATAATTATTTTAAAGAGTTTTTCTTTTTCACTTCAGCAGCACTTAAGTACACCAAAACTAAGCAGTTTTGTTCTTATCTATATTATAGAAATTTTTACTGAGAGATTTGTTTATATATCATTCACAATTATTTATATAACATCTTATCTGATTTTGTTTCACATAAATATGTAAAGAGATACATAAATCCCTTCTATAAAAATCTTTAACTGTTATAAAACTCAAACAAGAATTTCGAACATGGCTTTATCCAATGTTCACATTTATTTTCTGAAAATATATACAATTGAGTGTATACTATAATTAGATAATGCCTCGTTTTCATATTTAAACAAAACATTTGAGAAAACTAATGTAGTCTGTTTACCTGGGGCGTTTTGGCTTAACAACCTGAATATTTACCCTGTTATATTTTTGGCTGTAGTATTTAGTCCACTGGTAAACTGTGAGATCTGATGCTGTTTAATGCAGATGCACCATACTGAAAACATTTTCCGACAAGGCAATAAAAAGGAAGCAATAACGTACTATTGAGTGTTTTAAAACTCTCAGCACTATCTCACCGAAGCAATCAAAATCAAGCATCCCACACAAATCCTGCATCTCTCTCGCGCCTAATATACTGCCAGAGGAAAAGCGTACTTCGTAAAGTGCTGGCGGTCCCTCAGGAGCCACGCATAAGAGAACTAGGAGCCTCGAGTGCCGATATAGTTGCTTTAGGAGGAGTCTGTCCAGAGTGTATTCCCAGAAAAGACTTGGAAACTTTCTCATGATCTCCAATACACAGGGGACGTACGCAGAGACCCCAGGAGTCGTGTTTACATGTACAAGAAAAAACTGTAAAAATAGGGCACAATGTACTGTGTTAATATGATCATTTCCTGTACTGATTTTTTTTCACAGGTGTTGTATCTGTTTCTAAGTTACTTGTTGCATTTTGTTGAGTTTTAGAGCTGAAGGAAATGTTCTTGCTGAAAATAACTAGAATCTTTTCTGTTTTTACAGCCTGTTTTCTTCCAGTGCAAGGCTGCACTGAAAGACACTCATTCAAACCTTTACTATTTTTGTACTCATTCAAATATTCAGCCCTAAAATCATGCCAAACAATGCAACATTCAGTCTTCCATGAAACACTAGCTAGACATTAGGAACAAGGACAATACAGGTTTGGAACTATATGATTGTAAACGAACCTATTAAATGTAAAGTAAATGTAGTAAATCTATTAAATGCTCAAAACATACATAAATATAATGTAAAGAAAAGTCTTTAAATAAAAACATTAATTTAATTAAATATATAAATTTAAAAAAGTACTTTAAATGCAAATAAAATGACCAACTTGTGAAGCCTGAATGAAAAAAACGTATTTTTAATTGAAATATATAAAAATTCCAATTAATAATAATAAAAAAACACATTTGAGGAGACCTTCTTGTGTGGAGCAGAAATGCTGCAGAATGTCCACTTTGTAAATAAATGAACTAACCATTAACATCATGCAAAAAAACACTAAAAGAATTACACAGTCAATGGAAATAACAAGCAATTTTGAAACGAGAAGCAACAGGTTTGTGAGCTTCAACTGGTTTCCTACTTCTATAATGTGCTGAATCCTCTGAAAGCTGCTGTGAAACCATGAGCACCAGGAAAAAAAACATAACGTCTGAAAAAGGCGAGATGAATACGGTGGAATATTTCGCTGCCAAGCAGCCCAGCAATGAAAAGAGCTCTGAATCAAACCCTTTCAGAAGGAGAGAAAGAGAAAGACTGGCGAAAAAACACAGAAAAAGAAGAATATGAAAGACTAAAGAACGGTAACTCTGAGGGAAAGAGAGAGGCCAGCCTCTTTTTTATGCTAACATCTCTCTGGGCTCTAGAAAAGCTTGACCGCGGCCAACCTGCGTCAGAGAGAGTGCAGACTCATGCAGGAGCCGTCAGATCGCTCAAAAGAGCCAATGCAAAACAATTATGCTGCAGAGTGCAAGTTCAATAATGCTGCCATTGTCAGCAACCCGCTAGGGTGTTGCTAAGCAGTTGTTAAGGCGTTTTAAACATTTAAGAGTGTTGTTAAGCATTTTAAAGGGATTCTTGGTGATTGCCAGGATGTTGCTGTACAGTTGCGAAGATTTTATAATCATTTTATATTGCTATGTGTTCTCAAGTTGTCCCGGGTGTTTGCCAGGGCATTGATATCTAAACGGTTTAAGCATACTAGAGTGTTGCTGTGTGGTTTTTAAGGGATTTTTTAAAGATGGTTGCCAGGGTGTTGCCATAACATTGTTAAAATGTTGTTTAAAGTGTTTTGGGTGGTCTCCAGGGTGTTCCAAGAATTTAAGAGCATCCCTATATGGGTGTTAAGGCTGCCAGGGCACTTCTATGCAGTTGCAAAGGTGTTTTAAAAGGTAAGTTCACCTAAAAATGAAAATTCTGTCATTAATTACCAGTGATGGGAATAAAGGCATTATAAATAAAGAAGTAACTAGTAACTGTAACTAACTACTTTTTTAAAGTAATGTGCCCAACACTGTTAATTACTCAGTCTTGGAGAGCCAGTGTCCTACAAAGTTTAGCTCCAGCCCTAATCAAACATACTAGAAGCTTCCTTGCAGGTGTGTTGAAGCAAGTTAGAGCTAAACTCTGCAGGAAGGAAACTTGCTCTCCCGGACTGAGTTTGGACAGTCCTGTTTTAGAGTGTTGCCGTGTGCTTTTTAAAATGTTCTAGATGGTTGTCAGGGTGTTGCTATGCCAATGCTAGGGAGTTGTGGGAGTTCAATAGTGCTGTTAGGCCGATTTAAGATGGTTTGGATGGATCATAGAGCAGTGCTGTTTTGATTGGCTGCTTCAAGTACTGTGACATGCTGGTTTTCTTCATGTAAACAGATGTGGCGTCTACTGAGTGTCTTTAGAGTGTGTGTGTGTGTGTGTGTGTGGGTGTTGGGATGGGAACGGCGTGCTCGTATGACCCTTCCCAGCTTCCCAGACTCCTGCTAACACTCTGAAATGTGTCATTTCGTGACACAACAGCTAAATCCCAGAATTCCCACCAGACGTCACACGGCTTCCGCGAGGACCACTGCTTTTGCACCCATTAAACTACCCTGAGCTGCTCGTCTCCGCTGGGATTATCTTGTTCCTCAAACATCTGCCAGCGTCACACTGATGAAGCGGGAGCCAGTTTGAGGGGGAAAAGTCACTTTAGTACCAAAACTGCTGTCTTCTCTAAGGGCTTCTGGGAAAGACACATAGCCTTGAAAGAAAAGGGGAAAAAGAAAAACAAAGGCGCTGAGAGAAGAAACATTTTTTGATGTTGTTCTTTGCATTCAGCTGCAGGGCCTCCTGCTTCCTGTGTGTGTCCAGGAACATGTGTAGAGAATCAGCGTGGGTGTGTGAGAGACACACAGACCAACAGAATAATACACATTCATGAATAAAACGGTCCCAAATTCCCCCTCGAATCAGACAGCCGGAACTTTTTAAATGTTGCAAAACACACTGTGTGTTCACTGCTGTCTAAGAAGGTAAGACATCACTGCTGACATTTACTGCTAGGTGGTTGCTAGATGCTGAGCAGTTTCTAGGGTGTTATAACTGTTTGTTTGATGTTGCTAAGACACTATAGGGTGTTGCTATGATGATTCTAAGTGGTTGTTTGTTGTAGAGTGTTACTATGATGTCCCAGGTCTTTAATAGGGTGTTTTTTTTAGGTAGTTGCTAGCGCATTTCTCTGCTATTCCTAGGATATTTTGAGTTCCTAATATGTGGAACTGTTGCTAAAGTGTTGCTGTGATGCCACAGGTTGTTGACAAGGTATATTAAAAGTATTGCTAGGTGGTTGCTAGAAGTTTGTTTTTGCAATTCCTACAGCATTTTCATTTGATCGAAAAATAAAAATGATACCATTAATTACTCACCCTCATGTCGTTCCAAACCCATAAAACCTTTGTTCATCTTCAGAACACAAATTAAGATTAAGAGAGCCATCTGACCCTCCATAGACAGCAATACAGGTGCCAATGATTGTGCCAGATTTTAACGTGTCCAACAGTCCATCAGTGGATCAACTTCAGTTTTGTGATGCCACGAGAATACTTTTTTTGTACCAAGGAAACAAAAACAACATAATTTACTCTATCCATTCTTCCTCCGGGTCTTACGTCTTCTGCCATTCTAGAGAGTATCGAAATGCAATATGCAAGCTTTAAAGGCAGGTTATACGTTTTTTTCAAAAACGCTTTACAAAAAGATTCGGGCATTTCAGCAAAACAAACTTGCAGCTAATCAGCAGTAATGAGTTAGACTATTAATGGCATGGAGTAGACAGTGTTCAGTGAACAGCTGAGCAGAGTGACAGAAAGATAAAAAGCCTAAATGGTAAAATGTCTGCGGAATGATAAGTGGCTGATTGTTACTGCTACAGTAGATGGTTGCTAAAGCATAGTTTGGCCATTCCTACACTGTCAGGTAAAGGAATGGCCTTTTCAAAAGATACATGATTGTTTCTAAAGGTTTCATTTTGGGACCATAAAGATACTTAAAGTGTACATATTTGAACCTAATAGGTACAAAACTGTACCTTTTGAAAAGGTATCATCCCAGTGACAGCTTTTGTACCTTTATTTCTGAGAGTGTATGATATATTTCACACCTTAGATTTTAAAGACAGTTACAGTAGGACAGTATTGGACCCCATTGAACCGTCAATTGACATTGACAGCAGAATAAGAAATTTAGGGAGAAAGATCCCTTACAGGCTTCAGAGCAACAACATTTTCCCTTTAAACACCTTTCAGATGCAGTCAGCAGCTTCGCTGAGCACATGGAGCTCTAATGGTCTTCAAGAGCACTTCCTGCTCTGGGACGATCGTAAATCCCGACCCCAAACCATTCATCCCAGCTAATCTCACAGTACACAAGGTTCACAGGCTCTTATCGCTAGTTATGAAAAAGCAGCATGGTCAGGGGCCAAACACGGAGATGGTTATCGGTCTGGAGGACGTCCAGCTCCTACACGTGCACACACTCATTACTCTCATCTCGTCTTCCTGTTCTCTATTAGAGTTTATTAAAGGTGGGCGCTGCTTTAGGATCTGTCGTTTTTTAGCTCAACTTCCGGCACAGACTGTGGGAAAACCGATCCAGTGTGTCACTGTTAAAATAAACGTTTCTTTTTTTCTATCCCAGTTTTCCCCCGGGATGATGAGACAGTCGATCCCCAACCCCCCCGTAAACCCCCTTAAGGGGCAACTACACACTTTTTGCCATTTGCAGACTTAATATAACTCAACAATGGAAAGAGAGGCTAAAAACACCCATTTGCAATCTTATGCTTATGAGTCCTGTTAAGATCTATTATACAACACAAAGACTTTACACCAAAAATATTTAAAAAATAGACAAATCTAGAAAAGAAATAACTCACTTTTTGCTAAATATACACAATATATTCACTATATCTTAGATATAAATAAGATAGATAGATAGAGCTGGATTTTAAAGTTTGCTTTTAAAGCTGAAAACATTGTGTTTTCCAACATGAAGTAAAGAAAGAAAGAAGAAAGAAAATAAAAAACAAAGCATTCCCAGCATAGTTTCCCACTGTCCAGAACAACATCCACTCCCATTTCAAGCTGCTTTATTAAATGTACTGTTTCTGCTCTAATGTCTGTTTGGATAAATCACACTGAAAGCTGCAGTGAAATAACGAACACGCACTGATACGCCACACTGAGAAAAATGACTGCTCCGATTTTGTTAATATTTTGAATTAATCTTTATTCTCTGTTTTTCATTTTAGTTGAAGTTCTAGTAATTTTGTTGTTAAAATTAACAACAGAGCTGTGTCATTTTCGTTATTTCATTTTTAATAGGTCTATATATTTACATTTTAATAGTTTAATTTAATTTTAATTTATTAGTTGTCATTTATTTAGCACGTCAACTTGAACTGAACGGAAATAAGTGCCTCAGCAACTAGCTAAAATAAAATTGTTTTATATGTTTCGTTTTATTTCATTTTCAATATGTATATTATTAATATTTATAAGTAACAAACATATTTTAGCTATAATGAACATGCTGCAAATCTATTAATACAATATTTAATATTACAGAATCATTTACCAGTCACTAATATTTCACAAAAATAGTTAGCTAATTAATTACTAAAATTAATAGCTAGTTAATACAAAAACAAAGAATGATTAGAATTATGAAAAAACAAATATATATATATATATATATATATATATATATATTTATTTTTTAGCCAAATCAAAATCTAGTTGCAATTATGTATTATGAAGATCACACACACAGCATCCTCAAAGTACAGCTGAAATGTACCTCAAAGGAAATATTTCAACACAAACTCAAAAATGATGATGAGATGAACAGAGAGGCATTTTCTTTCCCTTTTTGGACAAACACTTTCTTCAAAAGCCTCACATCTATAGAGCAGGAACTTTGTTTCTCCATCACTGTCCATCTCTTTCAAGGTTATCCTTGTTTAGTTTGGTTTCCCACTACACCTAAAACCACATTAGACCTGCAGGATATTTTCCAACAATCTAAAGAAGAAAACAACCAACTCACACTCTGTCTTCTGAGCAGACCTGCGGGATTGACTTCTTTCCACAGCAAAAGTTAGTCAAGAGTGCTGAATAATGGAGCGCCAATGCTTTAATTAAAAGCATGTAAACCATATGCTGCAATAAAGAGCTGTTGCTATCTAACAGCAAATCTGTATTCTCAATATGTAAGTGTTGAACTTCCTTCTCACACATCAAGCTGTGACATACAAAAAAGGTGTTGCTGGCCTTGCAAAGCAACAAACTGCCGTCTAGCGCTATTAGAGACATGTTTTTGTAGTGCAAGACATCAAGATAAAAACTGAAAATGCAGGAAAGAGATTGTGTCTCTTAAAACTGACACTAAAAACGAATGAATGCTTAGTGCTGAGAAGATACTTAGAAATATACCATAGAAGTAAATTAATAGTATATTTATGTACTATTATGCAGCTACAAGGTAGTTCAAATAATAAAAAATAATGGAAATGCTACTTTTTTATAGGTGTGAAGATAATGGAATTAAATAAAAGTGAATAAAACTTTTTAAAAGTTACATGTTTGTACCTAAAGGGTCCATTTTGGTACCTAAAAGATAAATGTTAGTACATAAAGTGTACATATTTGAACCTAATAGGCTTTCTTTCTGAGACTGACACTATAACAAAGTTCAATAAAGCATGTATGTCAAAATAACTGGTTTTAAGTCAAAATTATTTACATCCCTCTGTCAAACAACTAATTGCATAAATTCATTTTAATATGTTTAATAATAATAATAATAAGTTTCATCTCCTTTGACCATTGTGTCATAAAAATAATTAAAAGCCACGCACTTATAAAAACACTTTAGTTATAGTTAAGTTATTTATGTAAAACAAACAAACAACTTTTTTTTTATTACTTAAGATAATATACAAGTTAACGGAAATAAAATTAAATATAAAAGAAACTTATGCATTCTGCTACTTGTCAATATTTCTTTAAGTACTAAAATTACTAAAAGTATTACATTTAAAAAAGCATTAAAAATCATTAGGAATATTTTATTAAACTATTAAAATATTAATAATGTCCAAAACGCAACAAAATTACTGTTAACTGAAATAATAAAATATAATAAAATAAATAATAAACTTCAGTTTCAACATTTATTTCCATTTGGTTTAACTTCAAGGACTACAATAAGTAAAAATAAATAAATAAATAAAATGAAAATCTCATGCTTCTATGTCTGTTTCACCATTAAAAAAAAAAAACAATAATAAAAAAATACATTTAAACAGAAAATATAAAAATAAAATATTACCAATCCAAGAAGCTATCTGCTGTTAGACGTCTTCACCAGCGGTGAAAAACGACATATGGAAAAAAAGTGTTTGTTGTAAGATATTTGTCACACCATCACTATCCTCTGATCCCAGAACAGCGCACACTGAGAGCACGCAGGCAATTACTAGATCACACTCAGTTCTGACACCTTTTCGTAATCAGCCCCGCTCTACTTATACTCAGCTCTACAATGATTCAGTGGCTGAGCTCAAGGTCTAACGCTGAGCAATCTCCCTTCTTACCCCACTTGGACTGCTGTGTTCGCTCTCTTTTGTGGCTGAGGATTCGGAAAGGGTGCTGGATCAGATTCTCTGGAGGATTTTGGAGAAAGACTGAGTATACTCACCTTGTTGCACTAACCTGCTTTGATTCACGCCGCACTAAAGACTTTCCCTCTCACTCTTCTGTTCCCCTAACCAGCGGAGCTGCTCCTATTGAGATTTATGTTCGTATGTGCATTCGCTGAGGACTTATATGATTTTGTCACTAATAAATGACTTAAAGTGAATCTACTGCTTGTGTGTATTCTCTGAGCATGACAGAAGCTCAGCCCAGCAAAAGAAAAAAGGAAGAGGATGGAACAAGAGGAGGTGGCGGTAAATCCCGAGCCGTATTTGACATTTCTGCAGATCCTCCATGAGCTTCGAACAGCCTCACCCCCTGCATCATGTCCCGTATCCAAACCCCAAATTTATTCTGGCGATCAAGTGTCTTGTGAAGGTTTCCTCTTACAATGTTCACTGTTTTTTTGAAGCACAACCTGAGCGTTTTGTCACCGATCGTAGTAAGATTGCTCTGATAATCACTCTACTTGCAGGCAGAGCACTACAGTGGGCCGAAGCACTTTGGAACTCTAAAAGTCCTCACCTAACCTCTTTAACATTGTTTCTCCAGCAGTTCCGACGGGTCTTCGGGCACTCATCGCTCACCGCGCATGAGGAACTCTTGCAGTTATGACAAGGAAACCTTCCCATGCACGAATACATTCTCCGATTCCGAACTTTGTCCCTGTCAAGCGGCTGGAATGATACAGCGCTGCTAGCAGTATTCCGTAGAGGGTTAAATCACAGCATTCGTCAACATGTGGTGATTTTATGATGATCATGTGGGATTAGATGCATTTATTAAACGGGCTTCCACTATCTCACAACACCAAGTAGAAGAGCCCATGCAAATGGATACTTATCAGTTATCCCCGCAAGAGCGATCCAGACGGATTCGGGAGAAACTTTGTATGTACTCTGGGAGTGCTTCACATCAAGTTACCTGTTGCCCCATCAAGCCCAATCGTGCCTTGGTGAGTACCAGTCATATTCTCAATCACAAAATACCTCTCATTGATATACTGCTAATGATAAATTCTCAACGTGTACCTGTTAAAGCTCTAGTGGATTCAGGAGCGGCAGGAAATTTTATCTCCGCTCGCTATGTCCAAACCTTTCAGATTCCCACTCAAAGAACAACCACTCCTTATCGCATAATCACAATCCAAGGGAAACCCCTGGATTCCAGACCCATAAGCACCTGTACCAAACCTTTAACACTTCAAATTGGACGCGCCCATCAAGAAGAAGGATGGTGGGCTTAGGCCATGCGTTGATTACCGTTCCCTCAACTCACAAACAGTAAAATTTGCATACCCGTTGCCCCTAATCCCAGCAACCCTGGAGAAACTCAGACAAGCTACAATCTTCAGCAAATTGGATTTACGGAGTGCGTATAATCTCATCCGTATAACGAGTGGAGATGAATGGAAGACTGCTTTTATCACCCCTAGCGGCCACTATGAGTATTTAGTTATGCCATATGGTCTAGC
>JAUYWG010000048.1:4595760-4614078 GCA_034779775.1 Enteromius afrohamiltoni
AAAAGCTCAAAGCAGATAGGTCTCTCTGGCGAGTTCCCATATGTAACGTCGAAGTGATTCGACTGAAAGGGTAACTGTGAGATATATAAAGTCAGAATAGTGAGATATGAAGTCAAAATTGTAAAATATAAAGTCGCAATTGGGAGTTATGAAGTCAGAATTGTGTATATCATTATATATTAAAATATATCAGTTTTTTTTTCCACTCATAGTTGGACTTTTTAACTCAATTGGGAGTATTTATCTCACAATTCTGTGACTTATATCACCCAGTTGTGAGTTAAAAAGTAAGAATTCCGAGATATAAAGTCATGTTCATTCATGATGAAAGACTCCTACAGACATTCACAGCCACCTGCTGGTAGTTATAGTTTCTTATTTAGTGTAAAAACATTCAAGGGAACTTATATAATTCATCCCAAAATGTAAATTCCCTTACCTTCATACTTAATCAAGATTAATCAACTCCATAATAAAAGTTTTTGTTTACATAACGTGGGTGTACTGTTTATATCTATTGTATATATATAAATCACTCACACACAAACACATATATATTTAAGAAAAAATGTTTATTTATTAAATATATTTGAAAATTAAAAATATATCAGTGTTTCATTGAAAGCAGTGTTTGTTGGTTTGATCAAGTGTATTATTTTGATATTATCAAAACGTCCCTCAGTAATACTTCTGCCACAGTTATTAGTGCCAGTCATTAGTTATAATTACCAAAAGTGAGAAAATATAAACTTTTAGCTAACATGAGCTTTACACCACTGCTTGAATATGACCCAGTTTTGACGGCGAAAGCTATCTAACACTTGCAGTTGGCCTAAACACCAGCGCTGCATTTGACTGACATCTCTAAATACTGTTATCTGAAGCACCATTTGTCCATGTAGCAGCACATTTAGCTCAAATCAATGCAAGCAAAAGATTCTTGCAAATGAGGAGAAAAATTAAGGTGCTAAATAAATTAAATTAGATTGATAGGACGTTTGTTTAGAATCATGGCTGATGAAAGTGTAGCCGAGGGCAGGAATCATGTGGTAATCATGTTTACCGAAATGATGATGAAGGAGTCGGGCCCATGGGATTTAATTGCTGGAAGACAAAACATTATGGAGGTGTGGGTTTAATTATAGTTATAGTAACTTAACAAATACTTATGAATAGTACTAGCTACCAAAACAAAATCTATAGTTAGCTAATCTACAACAATCAAGATTTTCTGTGTCTGACAAAACTTGCCACAAAACGACACATGGGCGTGGTGATTGGTTGTCAAGGTGTCCCTATGCAGTTGCTAGGGTGCTGAGTGGTTGTGTAGTAAGATTAAATGCAAAGTATAAGAGGTTTGTTGGAATCACTATTAACAATTATACTTGGATCATCAACTAAATCAATTTATTCATCTCTTGTTCTAATTATACAATCACTTGAGATTTATTTTTCTGTGTGTTTGTAAAATAGCTCTTTTCACAGTCCTCACAATGAATGATGCTAATTGAAAACAATACGATTATGATGAAGATATGCTTGTTCACATGATATGCAGTTTGCAAGCACGCTTAGTCAGATGAGGTTTCTTATTCGAATATGTAATATATTTACAAAAATGTTTGAGTAAAGTGAGGGGCAGTGTGTGTTAAATATTTCAGCAGTCATACATAATTTGTAGGTGCAGTAGCTGAACACTGATATTACACTCATGTTGCACTCAAGTGCAGAATCCACCGTTAGATTCATCTAACCCCTGTAGAGGAGAAAGCATGAGAGATGCATTATAAATCAATAGACCAGTGTTTTAATACATGCAAAGGTGGACATAATGATTTTCAGACTTAAAAAAAGCGTCATGCCTGCATAAAATATGTTGGTTTGAACCAACAGCCATAGCAGTAGTTCCATTTTATCTCATTAAGGTAGACTGGTATTTTATAGTTTTATGATTTGTCCCATGAAGGACAAAGGAAAGGATGTCAGTGGAGAGAATAATAATATATACATATAAATAATATATCAAATTATTCATGTTAATTTTAAATATATTTTATATATATTTATATATATATATACACACATAAAACATAATATAAATATATAAATATTAAGTATTAATGATTATTAGTATTAACACATATTTGTCAGGATCAGCTGGTTGTGCCAGCACATGCCACGGGATGGCACTCCAGCGCCCAGGAATCCTTTTGTGTGTTTATCTCTGCTTCTCATCCCCGGACTCTTATCATGAATTTGTGTTCTCATTTCTGTGTGTTCAGCCAGGACTTTTATGTTGAAACTGTTGTCACTGCCCTGCTCGTTTCCACCCGGATATCCTCCAGCATAAAAGTCGCTCAGCGTTTGTTATTGTTACGGATAATTGTTTCAATGTTTAGCCGTCAAACTTAGTTGTGTTCATTCGTGTTCCTGTTCCTAGTTATTCCGATCACTGCTTGTATCTGAATAATCTCTCTGTCTCTCCCTAAGGACCCTGATCTACTGTATTTGACTATTGCCTTGTTTACGTTTCTGCCTCTGTCCATGCCTCCATTGACTCTGTATGCCGGTGCTCGATTTATGCATGTCCTGACCCTTTATTAAACCTACTTGCACTTGAACTCGAACGCTTCACGTTCTCATTCGTTACAGCTCTAATATATATACAGTATATATTTTATTTTTATTACTTATTATTATATTTCTAAAGCAGATAAATCACAGTCACATAGAGTTTTTTGCATGCATTTTCAAACAAATGCATATTAAATTATCACATACATGCTTTAAAATGCAACCAAATTGTCATAAGTTATGCAACTATTCATAACATTCTAGCGTTGTGTCAAGATTTTTGCAAATTATGCCAAACACTGCTCAATTTAAAAATTATAAAGTAACAATTTAAATTATTATTAAGTAACAAATTCTATGTGCATTTTTAACTTTTAATATAATAGTAAATCCAATGCTTTTGCTTTTTTTGGCTTTCAAACTGCATTTTTACATTATAAAAACAGACAGAAGAGTTCCTCATGAGCGCTGATGTTAATGTGATCGGAACAGACACCATTCCCCACTGAGAATAATAAACTCTTAAATATGATTTCCAGTTATATAACGGATAACTGCAGCGCCACACGTCCTGCTTGGAACTCTGTGGTTTTGGATCACACTAACAGACGTCTGAGAAATGCTGAGTGTGAAGCTAAATCTCTATATCTGGCCCAAAAAGAGCAAAACTAACAATAAAAACCTCTCTTCTGCTTTTATAATCTTATTTTATCTATTTTAGGATGAACAGCTGGTGAACTATTTTAATTTATTTTATTTTTTTACTGTGGGTGGAATTTCACTTTTCCAGAAACATTTTGAGAGCTGTTTGTTTTTGTTTAGAAAATAAGACAAGCATTTCTGTGCAACCATGTAAGTTATACAAAACATATATTGTGAGCATAAACTAAATTATGGTAGAATCAGGAATTAGTCGTTTTGCATATATATTTACACAGGACATGCAAGCAATTTAAAGGTATCTAGAATAAACACGGTCTGGAATAAAACATTGTTATTACATCGTTAAGAAAATCATTTCACTGAATTGTTTTTAATAGTGCTTCTCTGTGAGTTAGTTTGAGTCTTTGCAGTTGGAGGTCAGAGGTTTGGGTCGCTCTGGGGATGAAAGGCTGGACCGTTTAAAAATTTTTGACTTATTAGCTCTGACTCTCATCATAGACAGGAAATGGAGGAGGAGAGATGACCAGAGATCCCAAACACTGTGCAAGAATCAACTTGGAGTTTGTACACTTGACAATGCTTTTTTTTAAGTGGACGTGAGTGTGTGTTCATCTCTTTATGTGAGAAATGTGAGAACGTTTGACCACAGTTTAAAGCAACAGTTCACCTAAAAATGAACTTTTGATAAAAAATGTCCCCACCCTCAGGCCATCTGAGATGTAGATTTCTTTGGGTTTTTTTTTTTTATTATGCAGTGAATGGGTGCCATCAGAATAAGAGTCCAAACAACTGATAAAAACATGACACTAATTTACAATTTACATCACTACACTTTTTTTTAAAAAGATACACATATTTAATGTTCTCTAATTATATATATTGTCAAGAAGCGGACGGAACACTGCAGGTAATTAAATCGAAGTGTCTTTATTTAAAGTGCAGTATGAGTAAACAGTCAATGGAGAATAATCAATAATGAGTATAGTTGAAGTAGCTCGTTTCACAGGGTTTGGACAGTTCAATAATGCTCGTCTTTGCAAGAATCCAGGAACGGAGGAGAACGAAGGAGCAATGGAGACGATGGGAGAGGAGAGACAGCCACACACCACACACGCTGGAGGAAAACCAAGGGAGCCTGGGAGAGACACAGAGACTGCAGGAACACGGAGAGGATATTCAGGTAAGTAGTAAAGGGAAATAGGTCGTGCCTAGGGTGAGTCCACTTCATCAGTGAACGAGCTCGGACCGGGAGTGTAGTGTGGTGTGTGCTCTTATGTGTGTGCTGATGAGGTCTTGATTAGAAACAGATGATGGTGACAGGTGAAGCTGATGATAGTGAGCATAGGTGACTGTGGACTTTGTGAATGAGTGAGGGTGCAGCCTGGCGTGGATGTGACACACACACACACACACACACACACATATATATATATATGAGAGAGAGAGAGAGAGAGAGAGAGAGAGAGCCTATGCAATATTGTAAGTATTATTTGTTCACGTCAGTGTAAAGGTATTTTACGTATCATTAATGAAACATCACCCACTATGCAAAAGCTTTTTAAATACATTTTTTATATTTTTGGATCTTTGGTGTTGCTGACTTTACATTTAGAAGATCTTTCTCATCAATTAATGTCACAACTCACATTAGTTTATTCATGGCATATTATGTAACAATATATAATAGAGTTAAACTGGGAAATGTTCCTGCTCATCACATGGTTCTTGATCAGTCATATTTTAGTGTCATCACATGATAACAATTCTGTCCTGAGACCAGCTGAGAAGTGACTGTATGAGGTACTTAAAAAAAAAAAGTGATTTCCTTTAGTGAGTGTGTGACAGGTGATTACTGCCCTCTCGAGGACAAACACAGACACACATGAAGATGATTTACTGTTTGTTGATATGTAAACAGTTATGGTTACATATCAGCTTGTGTCATAACAGTGAGGATGAATAAAAATAAATTAATGAAATATTAATAATAATTAAATACATTTAAACATGTATTTTATATATTTTATTGATCAAATCAGCATCTGATTTAAGTATTAAAGACAATAGCAGAAGAAAAAATAATAAAGGACACAAATATGTATAATGAGGTGGTTATTACACGGGTATTGCGACATGCATGTGTCTAATAAGTTCTTGTAAGTAAAATAGCTTTAAAACCTGCTTTTCAATATTTTATTTAAAGCTAGTTTTGTATGAGAGGTTTAATGTAGCAGGATAGGAAATATAGTTTGTACAGTACCGAAATCATGTGTGTGTTTGTGCACTGTGTACACCGTACGTTATGATACCAGTAAATTTTGTATTTACTTATTTTTACAATTTATTTATTTCTTATACCAATCAGAAAAGGTCACCACTTCCCCCCTAGAGACTAAAAATGCAGTTTAAAAACGTTTAGGCCTAGCTTAAGGATTAGGGCACAGAAAACACATTTTGTACTGTATAAAAGCCATTAGGTCTATGAAACGTTCCCATTTTGGGGCATTTTGGATAGGGAGTTGGGCTTGTAACCCAAGGGTCACAGGTTCGAGTTCCAGGTCCGGCAGGGATTGTGGGTGGGGTTAGTGAATTCCCAGCCCTCTCTCCACCTTCAATACCACAACTGATGTGAGACCCTTGAACAAGGCACCGTTCCCCCAACTGCTCCCTGGGCTGCCCACTGCTCCGGGTGTGTGTTCCCGATGTGTGTGTGTGTGTGTGTGTGTGTGTGTGTGTCACTTCTCACTGCTGTGTGTGTGTACTTAGATGGGTTAAATGCAGAGCACAGATTCCTAGTATGGGAAACCTTACCTGGCCACATGCCACGTCCTTCCTTATAAATGCATAATACAGCATTATTTAAATCAACAGAACATGTGTATCTAATGCAACTATGTGTGAGCTCATCTTTACATCATAATAAGAGTATAATTAAAAATTTGATTTATGTAATGATCATTATGCTTGATATTTAGTGTAACAAGACGAACAAAACTAAACAGAACAGTAATTAGATTTAATGCCATTTCATACATTGTAATCCAGGTATAAATAAATGTGTGGCCGATATGCAATGCTGTGAATAAAGACTGCTATTATAACATAACCAATCAAATAATACAGAATAATGGTAAACTGAGCTGTACGTGCTGACTGAGGCAGAGTAAGAGTGTGAAGCAGCAGTATTGCTGCAGTCCGAGCGGCTCCAGCGCTGTCAGAGGAAGCAGAAGCCGCGTGTCATCATCATTTGAATACAGAGGCTTTGATTTACAGTGGCGCTCATTTGTCGCTTTTATTGCGGCTCTTTGATGTGCGGCGCGCGAGATCCTTTGAAATGCACGAGCGCTTTCTGATGTAAAGAGTCAAGAGCGCCACTCTGGCTCCCGAGAACCAACCGACACCACACCATCATCATCGCAACCTTCGTCACCATCATAAACTTATCGTCATCATCGCGTAAAACTCGTTCTAATGCTTATTTAAACATCCCTTTATGCATTTACAGCAACATTAATGTGCAAGCAGTTAAAAAAATGCACTGCTTTAAATTAAAAAATAATATAAAAAATTATAATAGTCTACTTAAAAAAAGGCATTATCATTTTTAAAGAAAGTCCACTACGATATTTTACTAACCACGTTAGAATGCATTTGATGGGGGGGAAGAAATTCTAAATAATTTGATGTTAATAACAGTATAACTACAGTTATTGCCCGCTGGGAGTGTATTAAATAATCTCATTCTAAAAATATAATTCTATTTTCCATGTGTAGCCTAACTGTTTGGGAAAATACCCCACCATCGACGTCATCATGATTTTCATCACCTAGCATCTTCACGGTGGCCTCCATCATGCAAAGTTTTGTTGTAATTTGCGTTCTTTATTATAATCCAGCCACGCCGAAGCTGAAGGTGATTCGTAGGCCCGTCAGCGGCACCTGTGCGCGTGTCATAAATCAGCTCAGGTGGGTGTCCCGGGCGTGACGTCAGCGCTGGGCAAACAATCGCGCGCCAGCGAGCGCCCCGGTAAGGTGAAGTTCAGTTAAAGTAAAACTTTCAGCTCGCGAGGAAAATGTCCGTGAGCTTCCTCCTGGACCCGGCCATGTACGGCAACCCCGCGAGACACCTGAACCTCGGTCAGCCGCACCTGAACGTGTACCCGCCCGCCCCGTACCCGGACTACAGCGGGTACCCCGCGGCCCCGGGGCTAGGGGGAGAACTGCACCACACCGGCAGCCCCTGGAGTCCCGGCTTCGGCCACGGCTCGCGCGACGACTGGCCGCCGCTCTACAGCCACGGGACCGGCCACCCACTCCCGGTGAACAGCACGGAGGCCCCCGGCATCTCTCCGGTGGAGCAGGGTCTGCTGAGCTGCGCTCCGAGCGCACCGGTGGAGAGAGATGAGCCGCCGGACTGGATGAGACGCGCCGCGCCCCCCGCGCACCCGGGTGAGACATCAGCTCCTCTCCTAAACCGCACAGCACAGCACACTCTACACCATCAAAAAATATTATAGCAATACCATATTATTTGGTCATGCACCATTTAGACCTGTACCATGCAACTTGTTGCTTTCATCAAATATACAATAGTAGTGCAGTATTTTACCATGTGTACTACCATGGTTTTTTTTTTATGCATATAAAACTATGCTTTTATGAAATAGACTACAGAAGCACAGTTTTCAGTAAAATATCATTGGTAATACCATGTTTTTTGGACATACATTAGCATGTAAGTTGATGCTTTTATTAATAATACTTTAAATAGTATTATATTTTTACACTATTTTGGTAATATCATGTTTTTTGGACAATACAATTTGTAATACCTTGTTAAACACGCATCGTGTTAACACCATGCAATTTAATGCTTTTATAAATTAAACCATAGTACTACAGTGTTTAAAGACACTGCCATTGGTACTACCAAGTTTTTAAAACATAGGTCATGGTTGATGCTTTTATGAAACGTAAATAATATATTTATATATATATGTTTGGACAGTTTTTGGTAATACCATTTTTCTTTGTACTTGCATCATGGTAATATCATTTATTAAATATGCCATAGGAGTACAGCTTTTGAACAATACTACCAGATTTTTTAGACATTGTATGTAATACAATGACAATATCATTGGTAATACTGTATTTTAGACAATTAAATTGATAAAACCATGTTTTTTGTACATGCATCATGGTGATAGCGTGTTGTTTTAGATATATTCCATGTGATTTCAAGGAAGAATACAATAGCAGTGGATTGTTTTTCTGCAAAGTGCTATTTTAAATATGTTTTTGGACATGCATCACGTCTTTCTGACATGTGACATGTGATTATATCTATTTTTGAAGAATACAGTGTAACAATCGGTAATACCACTTGGCTTTTGAACATGCAAAACCATTGGATTATCACCTAAAGGCTGTGGTGATCAATATGGAAATCATACAGTACCAGGGTATATATCAGCCAAGAGGAAATCACCTGATAGAGTTCAATGAACCTTTCCAAGAGTGCAGAAAGTGGTAGTTTTGCTTGGAAAACATGTATACGTGTCGTACATTTTTCTGTTGCATATTCTGCTTTTTTGTGAGCTACAGTCACATCTGATCTGTTTATGAGTCAGTCGTTACAGCAGAGAGATCAAAATACCAGCAGAATTCATCTGTTTGATCTTTGATGATCTCCACCATCTGGAGATCTGAAGGAGCATGTAGCTCAACAGCCAATAATAGATGTTTGCGGCCTTATCGGAGTGCATTATGGCTAATAGTTTACAGAGTGATAAACTAATCTCTTCAGGGAATATTTGTGTAAATATGTCACACACGGTCAGGCCACTGAAGCTATAAAGCTCAGACAGAACCAGGCCTTTTGAGAAACGTGGAGATCTATTTACAAAAGTTTATCGCTTGATCTTGTTACTGTTTTTGATACGTGTTACTGTTGACAGAAAGCGATTAGATTAGTTTCCAACTCAGCAGATTCATATTCTTCTAAAATAGCTGGTCGTATTATTCTTAAACAGTCCAAAAGGAGGAACTGTAGCTCATTAGTTAAGTCTTCATCTCTCAAAGGACCGTTGTCTAACGCAGTTGGTCAAGATGCAAATGAGGTCATCGTGTTTGACTGTTCAAACGCTCTGATATCATCACATGAGCGGCGAATGTGGATCATGTGACTAAAACAAATATAGATGAGAATGTTCAGGAAATGATGCTGAAAATATGAAACACTTTTCCTTCAGAAAAACACAAGTCTTCCTGGCTCTTCCAACTTATCTAAATGGCCTACTTATCTCTATAGTAACATATCTGTTACTGTTTTATATAGAGCCAATTATAATGACAACAGACTAACCCAGATCCAAAGCTTATCCTGAAAGAGTGCATGAGAAGATACATGACATATTTACATTATTAGCTTCATTCTATAAATAAAGAGTCATTTTTACTCATTTAAATGCACCCACTGCTGCCCCCTACTGGAAAACAGTGACAAACAACCAGTGTTTGTGATTAACATGACTTTATTTTGATACATTAGTTAATAATAATAATAATAATAATAATAATAATAGAGACATTTACACTTTATTATTTTGTTCCATTAGTTCATAACAGCTACGTGTAGCACCATTAAACAATATTACAACAGACCATTAAAAACAGGCACATTTTCTTCAGCTCGCTCTCTCTCTGCATTGTAATAAGCTTTCAAGATGTACTGAATACTGTCTAAACAGTCAGCTGTCTACTAAGGGAGCAACTGAAATAGAACCTCATGAGTTATTAATCTGTAAAAAAGAAGAAAAAGATTATGTAATTTTGAGTTTGATGTTGCTAATAAAATTATGCTATGTTCTAAATACAGAAGAAGTATTAAATACAGAAAAAAGTAAATATTTATCAATGCATTTATGATCACCTATGGATTTTTAATGAAAATTATAATTATAAATGTATGAAAATTTATGCATAAAATTATGCTAAAAATAAAACCATACAAACTTTGTGTGTGTGTGTGTGTGTGAAATTTACAAATTGTTATTTAATTAAACCTTTTGGAATTTTAACAAAAATTAAAACTTTTAAAAAGTTTTGTTACTTTAAATAAAACAAACGTTAAATAAAACAAATTAAATAAATAATAAAATATAATTTACAAAACATTTAAAAAAAGATTTTATATCATCTACTTTTCCCTTTTTTATTTAGTCTAATTTGACATCCTAAAATAATAAAAACTAAAACAAATAAAAATGAATTAACTATATAAACGATAAAAACAACAACTACTACTACTAATTTACTAAAGCTTTAGTAAAATTTAAAATGACAGAAAAAAAAACTCATTTTAAATATTAAAAGAAAATATCAAAGAAAACTTGGTAACACCTTCCATGTATTTATAATACATTATTAAGGTATTCTTTGGGTGTTATAATCAATGTTGTATCATCTCATATATATATATATATATATATGAAGAGTTTTAATTTATTATATTTATTTATTTATTTGTGGTTATAGCTTTTTTATAGATTTGTAACACATGAACACGGTTCATCCATTTAAGTTGCAATGGATTATATTTTAGTTATAATGCATTATAGGTCATTATAATATCTTGCCATGCCATTTTACTGATGTTACTTTGCTTAAAGCCAGCAAATACCACATATAAGTAATAATAACAATGTATTTTTCTTTCTCAAACAGCCATAAGATCAGATACCAGGTAAATGTGTAATTTAACACATTTGCACTAAACTTTATTTATTTATTTATTTATTCTTTGATGGTACCCTTTAGAAAGCGGTTTGAAAAGCAACTCTTCAACATGTCAGCTAGCTTTTATCAGAGTATTAGTAATGTTTCTGCTAAATATATGCTAACTCTTTATTTTGATGGTTCTTCGACAGACTACTTCACAAAGTCTACTAATATTCTTTTAGGTTTATATAATAAACATGGCCTTTTTTTCAGTTGAAAGTATGAGCTAGCTGACATTAACCTCAATATTAGACTCACAGGAAAGACTGAAATAGCACTCAACACGAACCACTCAGAAGACGTTGTAAGGCACTGTGTAGATCTTAAATAAACAATCTCAAGATAAGATATAGTCCATTATAAATGAAGTACATTTAATACGATGTTCATTGTGTTTTATGAATAATCTTAAAAGTTATTATCACAAATAAGTAAATATTATAATGTATTATAATTGTTTTTATGATTATTCATGAGTTGTTATAACACATTATAAGGTTTTTAAATGCATTATGCATTCATTGTAATGCCTTAAGAATACCCATATAATGTATAATAAATGCAGGCTTCATAGAAAGAGTTCAGTTGCATAACTGAAACCAAATAGTTTCAGTTATGCAAATGCAAAGAAAGCATTTTTTAATGTGTGAACTATTAACAAAAATAATTCCAAATATTACTAATGTCACAGTAATATCTCAGCGACATCAAAATAACACTATCTGCAATGCTGTGAACTGCGGTTTAGTTAGGCAGCACCTTATGGTTAGGCCTGGCGTCTGCTGGTGTGATCATGTTGTGTTTATTACAGCCCATCATATGACTGTGATGATTTGTGTGCGCGTATAATGGGGTTGATCACTGTAAACCTTGATTTAATGAGTGCACACATATCCAAGTTGAATTTTTTTGCCTTCTCAGAAGAGATAAACCACAGTAAAAATCAGTTATCCATTTAAAACCCGTTCAAAACTGAACTGCTCAGCTAACTACACATTTGACGCCCACTTAACAAGAACTTCTGTTAGTTCAAGAAGGCGGTTCTGCAATCGCTGTACAAATAATCGCTCTTCCCAGGACATTTAGCACACATTATGCATTAGTAATGTCACATACATATATGTTCGTTTGAGGAAAGAGATAAACGAGGGCGCCAGGGCACAGAGACACAGTGAGTCAGCTGTGTGTGACACAGGATGAAGCAGTGTATAAAGCTGTTGCCTAATGTTAGCCGCTCGATTATTAATCCTCGTGTCTAAACACAAGGCGTCTTGAGAGTCGAACCAAGTGAAAGATTTTGTGAAAAGCTAATAGTATCAGAGGCCAGCGAGTCTGAGGCAGCGCCGCACCCTGCTGTGTGCACTGTGGGAGGACCGGAGCGCACTGATAAGGGAACGAGACGAGTGTGTGTGTAACTGTTCACACTAATCAGCAAAAGCTGTTGAGGAAAAGGGAAGAAACTGTTGAGAAAGAGTTGCTAAAGACTGCTTTCTGGGTTTTTCAAGACCGATTGTCTAGACTATGTGTGCTTTTTTAAGAATCATTGAGATGCCTTTATAGTGCTTTTTTCCCCCAAAAGTTAAATTTGTTTTTTTTTTACTAATGCCATTGTGCCATGTATTAATTAATGAGCAAAATTATGTTTTTATTTTTGTATTTTCTATTTTCATTTTAATATCAGTTCATTTTGTTGTGCAGTTCGTCATTTTTATTAGTTACTATTTTTTATAAGTCTATATCTGATATCTATATAATTATTTATTAAATACAGAAAAACTGGATTACGTTCCTACTTTTTTTATTCCGTGGTGGATACTTGATTTTATTTAGTTAAAATAAATTAATGATAATAAAAATATTGCATGATAAACAAATAAGCAAACAGATAGATAGTTACATAGATTTGTATTTGATTTTATTTGGAATATTTTAAATATATATAGTTTCTTTTTCTCTCGTGTATGTAAAGTTTTAGAAATGTTGTTTTAATTTTATTTAAACATGTATTTCCCGAGTTCGAGCTTGTCGGCATTCGAATAAAGCAAAGCTTGTTTGGCGTGCTGCTTGGGGAGAATGCTCAGGGTTGGATATAGTAATAAATAGGGTAAATAGCCCTAGGGCTCGGGAGGGGAAGAGAAGAAGGTGGTGTAGGGGTGGGATATTGAGATCGAGCTAAGCAAGGAAGGGACTCTAGCTATTTATGGGGCCAGGCTTGAGATCTGATAGGATAATAGAATGATTAGAAGATTAGAGAGGAGGAGATCGTAATCGACTGCCTTCGCATCCTCTCCCCCCCAGAAATTTGTTTCAGGAAACTATATGTAGTTTTATTCATTTTTTTTTTTTTGAGTAATTTTAGTATCAAGTTAAACTAAATTAAAATTAGAAATGTTGCTTTGGAAACGAATTGAAATATGTTTATAATTTGTTCTATTTAAACATCGACTATAATAATAGTGATGATCAACATTTATTCTGAATTTAATTCAAAGCTCTTTATTTATATACCTCAAAATATCTGAGCATCCATAATCCTTTTTTTATCAGATTATCAGTTTTAGATTTTCAGTCGGATGCATAAACAGACCTGTGTGTGTGTGGTGTACGCAAGCATTTGTTCGGTCAAACAGTTGAATAAACATGATAACCATATTTAGATCTCGTTCATCGATGGTGAATCACAGATGATGTTGGTGATGCCGTAAAAGCCAATTACTCAGCAAAACTTCTACAAATTGTTCAATTCACAGTAAGAATTAAACATAATTCCAAAAATCTGAAATCTCACATGCACAGGGCTTTGTTCTTATGTTTGGTCTCAACTGCTGTGCCTTTATGTTAACAGTCATTTAAAGTCTGGAAAAAAAAATTATATGGATATTCTGTGAGGGATGCAAATTTATAATCTAAACTAAATTTAGGGACCATATGATATCAGTAAGTTAGGGATGATTATGATATTGCATTGGGGGTTTGTTTTGTGACATTTTTATTGATGGGAATTTAAAATGCAAGGATTCACTCTATTTATAAAATGGATAAAAAATGATTTTTGAATGAGTGAAAATTTTATTTCTGTGACATTAAAGATGCTTTAAAAGTAAAAAGACAGACGTATAAGTACAAAATAGACACAAAACATATCTGAACACTTTTTAGTAACCCACTAAATGTGTGATTCTAAATTCTAAATTCTAATGAGTTTCTAAAAGTTTCATTCAGCGGGGTAAAGATAAGACTGTGCACTTAACATGTGGTTAACACTAACATCAAGTAAACAGAACGTCTCTAGAAGAACTAAAAGTGTGAGAGGGATATGAAAGTGGTATACCACACCGATTTTCTCCATCAGTCTCTGTAGAGGAATATACATCTTAAAATTACCACAAGACCTGATCTGTATGATGGCAGATTATAAAAACAGGAAATGAGATCAGATCTCAAGAGTTGGAGGAAGGAAGGGTCCTTTTTGACAGACAAACTCGTTAAAAACATCTATTTCTTTTCTGTTTGTTCAAGTGCATAAGTGACCTTTTCACTGAAACAGCAATGAATTATCACGTCTTTGATCAGTCCGTTGATGATTTAGATGGGATTTGAAGACCAAGCTGCACAAAATTCAAAAGCACAAATGTTCTGCAAAAGCTAAAATATCAGGGCAGGGCAGGTCATCAAAGGTCATTGATTAGAGGATTCTTCATGTATGGTGAAGTTCTTGTCTTTTTTGGAGACATATTGGTGAATATTGATTTCATTTTGGAAAAAAAAACATCCCAAAATTTAAAGGGGCTGTAAGATCTTGACACTAATAAAGCATAAAAATACCATTGCTGATATATAAGAAACATGCTAAAACATGCATATTTGTTTATCAGAAAAATAATGCTACAGTCAATTATTCTCCTTTGAAAATGTGTGTTCTGGGCCAGAACGACTGTCTTTGTTTTGTCCTGTGTAACCAACCTGATCACACAGCAATTCACACATATTTTCTGAGGTGGCTAATTCGTATGAATTTGTATGAATGACCTACACCTAACCCCGCCCCTAAACCCACCCATTACTGGAGTGAGGTTGTATGAATTTAGCACAAATTTTTCACCCCATCAGTGTTTATTTGATCACACTTAACACATTTGCGACTGTAGTTTTCAATGACGATATGTATCTTCTCTGAGATTTTTCTCCACTTCAGCTGCACCTACAAACACCAAATTTTACAGTTTTATTACTCTCTATATTCTGAAGGTTTTTACTGAGGGGTTTGTTCATGTATCGTTCGCTTTGTTTTATTTTTGCACTTTATCTATTTGCGTCACATATTTTGCATACATATTTTTAAAGGCAGTTTCCTCAAAATAGATTTTTTTCTCCAATTCAGCAGAACTTACAAACACCAAACTTTACAGTTTTATTCCTATCTATATTCTGTACCTTTTTACTGAGGTATTTGTTAATGTGGCCGATTTTATTAATGCACTTTATTCATGTGTTTGACTCAGTAAACTGAAATTGCAATACATATTTACATACAGAGTTTTTTCTCCACTTCAACAGTACTTACAAAAGCCAAACTTAACAGTTTTAGTCCTATCTATATTCTAAAGATTTTTACTGAAGGGTTTATTGATATATAATTCACACTGTAACACCCCGCCCCCTGCTGAATAATGACAAATATCCCTGTTTTGATGGCAGGGGGAAAGACACGGACGAAGGACAAGTACAGAGTGGTGTACAGTGATGTCCAGCGCCTGGAGCTGGAGAAGGAATTTCATTTCAGCCGCTACATCACCATCAGAAGGAAAGCGGAGCTTGCAGTGGCCCTGAGCCTATCGGAACGCCAGGTGGGTGACTGAGCGTGTAAAAAGGAAGCTAAACTGCCAGTTCATGCTGTAAGATTGATCTAATTATAACTGAGTTTCTTGTGAAAGGATATGATGCCATCACTTTACAGAATTAGAAACATGTATCATGATGAAAAAATATTTTAGAAACCATAACACCTAAATTACTTGGGCTGCATCACTTAGAAAGATAGTCAGTGCCTTTTTAAAATCACTTTACTCTGTATATTTATTATGTATATGTAAATACAAACACATGCATGTATATATTGAATAAATGTGTGCTATATGTTTACATATTTACTATATTTATATATAAAATATAAGAATGAAATATATAAATATAAATACATGTAAATACTTACTTTATATAAATATATCATCAAATATATACTGTATCTGTGTGTATTATAAATACATAATAAATATACACAGTACATATATTATGTAAAGAACTCATTTTGGTTATTTTGCCAATTATGCCATTATATATATACACACACACACACACATTATGCACACACAATTGTAACTAGTTGCAACAAATTATTGAGAAAATAGCTCAGAATGCAAAGCTGCCATTTCAGCATCATTTAAAATCACTAATATATTTGTTTGGCATGTGTAAATGTTATGCTTGAGTACAGCTAGAAGTCTCATCAATTGTTCATTCTGGCAAATCATTTTGACTCTGGTTCACAGGTGAAGATCTGGTTTCAAAACAGACGAGCCAAAGAAAGGAAAATGAACAAGAAGCGCCTCCAGCAGACTCAGCAGAGCTCCACTTCCACACCGGTCAGCGCAAACACTGCCATGGTCAGCAGCACCAATAACGGCTTGATGACAGACAATATATTGACCAGCATCAAAGAGGAATACTGAACACTCTTCCGAACAGAAGGATAAACAGTACATGTTTACACGGTTTCAGTGACGCTGAGTGGAGCGTTCATATTGCACTACACCAATGACATGCAAAAACGTTTCATTGTGAATGACGCGCACAGTATTTCAATTTTTGTAAAAAAAATATAATATCTCAGAGTATGTTGAATAATGCTTGCTAAATTTCTATACTGCTTTTGATATGACCTCACTAACTACTGATGATGATTTGATAACTATATATGTATCACTACTTCTTTGCTTTACCTTGTAAAATATTACTATACAAAATTTTTTTGTAATGGAGTCAACTGGTGCCTTTGTGTAAAAAGAGCATAATTTTAATAAAACTATAATATTTCAGGAGAATGCAAAGTTGCTGACATTCAGAATTTCAAATTTCCTCCAAATATCTATTATTGTAATGTACTTTTGAGATTTTTTGCAATTGCCATTATTGTCAATGAAAATTCTCACACTCAAAAAAGGGTAATTTGTTACTCCGCATAAATTTAATAATAATAGTGTATAAATATTTCTAAATTTATATTAAAATCTTTTTTGATATATGTATATACAATTTTATTAAATAATTATGACCAGAATTAAAATGCATTATATTTGTTTATCATGTTTGTTATGCATTATAAGTTCTAAAGATCTAGCTATGATTAGATAAGTGTTATAATGTATCACTATGGTAGTTACAATTATTGATAGGATCATTACAAGCCATAATTGATGCATTAAAATTCTTTTCTAATGCATTACATATAAATGCTTCAATAAAAGTGCACTGGTTTGATGTATTTTATAAATGTAAAAAAAAATTGCTATGATGTTCCTATTTGATTCAATAATGAAAAATAATATGACCTTGACATGTTGATCAGATTGAAGCAAATCATACAGTGAGCAGCTCTAAATCACGCTGTACTTTGAGAGGGTGGAAACCAGTTGGCGTGTGAGTGTTTACCGATCACAATGAGCCGTGCAGATCATAAGTCTTGATAACACAAGGAAACAAGCACAGCTTATTGATAAAAACAGAAGCTGTGAGCATGTATTCAGCACGGTCAATCATTGACAGAGAAGCCAGAGGTCAAGCAGAACCTGCGGGCCGCACGGACGTCATCGGAGGGGACGGGTGGAGCCTGTTTGTGCAGCTCGGTCAGATGATTCATGTCAATTAAAGAGCCAATAAAGACCTGATGCCAGTAACGTTCATCTCATGTCCTTCAAGATCACGCGTTTGAACTGTTAATGTTTGATTGCTTTCACAATCTCACCATTGACCCTCATCTGAAGGAGTGCACATGTGTCAGAAGTACTGCGACGATCGAGTAAGGAATGGGTCAAAATGTGTGTCAAAAGTTACACTTCAGTCAAAAATAGCTCCATTGTCAGCAAACCTTGCTTTAATTCAGTTAAGTCCTGTTATATTGTAAAGTGAAATGAATATCATTGATTGTTTTACCAAGTGATATATAAAAATATATAGAAATTACTGTCTTGGTTCATGCAAGTGTAAAGATAAGTGTAAAATAGCGTCTTCTAGTTCCTATAT
>JAUYWG010000048.1:4630297-4644475 GCA_034779775.1 Enteromius afrohamiltoni
AACTATGGGATCTGTAAATTCTTTTAAAAAACATCTGAAGACACATCTGTTTGGACTTGCTTTTAAACAACAGTAATGGTTGCTTGGTATGTTATCATTGTTGAATAATTGGTTTTTGTTTGTTTTATGTTATCTTTTTATGCATGCTTGATCCTTTTTATTTACTGTTGTAAAGCACTTTAGTCTGTGACTTTACTTACTTACTTACTAACATTACAACAACCAACTATTAATAAGCAGCAAATTATGAATTTATTGAGAGAAAAGTAATAGTTAATAGTGAATAAGTGTTCCATATTCTGAAGTTTTAAGAAAAAGAGAGAAAAAAAAGAAAAAAACATTAAGAACATAAATTTGAAGTTTATCTAATAAAAATTCATCTTTTGACCAAAGCATTTTGTAACATTTATTTTATAAAATGACATTTTTATATTTAAAAAAAATTATTATTGGTTAACACATTTTTAGATTTCTCTCTTTTATTTATAATTACAAGACAAATGTATTACTATTACAATTATTTCACTACATAAAAAAAATAATAATTTATTATACTGTACAGTAGATAAATGGCATGTGCTTTGCCATTACAAGAACAAATAAAATGTTTAAAACATATTCAAATAGAAAATTGTATATTTAAATTACTACAATATATTGTATATACTATTATAGTAATATATATTTTATAATGCACTGTCTTTTCTGTGTTTTGAATAAATGCGGCTTTGTTGAGTAGAAGAAACGTATTTCTTATTTTTGACTGTGATTTACAAAATAATGTCAAGAGAGAAGTGAACGGCAGAAAGCGCAGTCATCGGTGTATCTCTAGAGTGGAAAAGATTTGGGAGAATATTTTTGCTAACACTTGCTAAAAGGATTTGCCATGGGAGTTCGGTGTGAGAATGAGCAACAGTAACAAAAAGAGAGAGAGTCCTGTCGCATTACATCAACAATCAGTGCCGTGACCTCACTGAAGAGGTCATCGACCTGTGACCCCACCGTCAGCACAACAGAAGAGCAGAGGTCAGAGGTCAGCTCTGGCTGCGGGTGGGGTGTGCTCGCTTGGCTGGAGAGAGTGAGATGACTGGAGGAGAGAGAGAACGATACGACTGCAGCCGCCTGTCAGAACAGAACAACAGAATACTGCTCAAGGACAGACAAACACACACACACACAGGTACACGCATGCTCGTGTTTTACGGACAGGATTGGACAGATGGAAGATCTGAAAAGGGCAGCATTCATTTACAGTCAGATATCAGAAAAGGTTATCCTACATCAACTCAGACAGCTGGACACACACACTCACGCATACACACGGTGCTCAGGTGGTCCTGAGGAAAACAGCTGCCAAAGATGACATTTCAAGGTTTCGTATTCCATATTCAAAACAGAAAAAAATCCTGAGTGTGTGTGTGTGAGTGAGTGAGTGAGAGAGAGAGAGAGGCAGATTCATGACAACATCGCACTCTTTGAAGGTCATTTGCTGAAGGGCGAAGCCACATACACAGACCTAAAAACCCACACACACACCTTGTTAAAGTTGACAGTGCTGTATATCGTATCAGATATAAATATGCAGTAAAACTGTAAAGGCCAGTCACAGAGGACAAAGAGCAGGTGGCACGAAACACACACACACACACACACCTGACACTTGCTTCTAGCTCATTTCTTATTCATGAGGAGCTTTTGCATACAGTCAATGAAAATATGACATCCGGGCAAATCTCATGAAACCCTTCAAGACCATGTGCAGGTCATATTTCACCCCAAAATATCAAGGAAAATAGGAAACAATAATTTGCTGAAAGAAGAGGCTACTTTTAGGGCCATTACGATGATCTGTGCCGTTTGTGCCATGTAATAGTTTGTTTGCACTGGTTTCAGAACTTTGGTGTGCTCACTTTTTGTTTTATGTTCTTCAGTTGGTCAATTATCAATTCATATTGTACTGTGTAAAAGATATGCAGTATATCACAGAAATTTAATGCATTTATAAGTCAGGATGGCAACTATTGCTGACTTCAATAAAACAAAAAGAAAACAATGTATGAGTAATTCAATATAATAACGTATTTCTTAACTCAAAATAAATAATAATATCCAATTAAATGACCAACAACAATCCACAGTCCTTCTCTAAATAATACAAAAATGTATTAACAAAACCTGGTGTTAAAGTATTTTTCATGTACTATAATGTTATAATAGTAAATAAAATATGGTAATTTAATCACAACCAAGTATGAAAGTTAAAAAGATTATAATAATAATGTTTGTTTTTTGCCATTTTTAGAGGACAGTCTACTTGACTACGATGCAACAAATCTTAATGGCGTTAAATGTGGCTTCATTTTTTTGTTAAAGAGTTCATGTTCATGTTTCTTTTAGTTCTGAGCTGAATTGTGGACACATTTTCATGAGATTCACCCTCTCCTGCGGTAAACACACACACACGCGTAGCTCTGTCATCAAACTCAGCACTGGTCCTGATGTTGCGCTCTACACTGTATTCTGTCATCCATGTTTGGCCCAGAGTCTCGCAATGAAAGTCTCAGCCAACACACACACACACACACGGACGCTCAAGCGCAGGGCAAGGGCTGTCTCTTACCTTTAGAGGCTGTGATGAGTAAGACAGACAGAGAAGAGAGAGAGACACAGGTTTAATGTGTGACGGGGTGTGTGAGAGAAGTGACTGGAGGATGGCTGATCTACTCACTCTTGGTCTGGGTGGAGAAGGTCAGGGTGAGTTTGGCAAACAGCTCCTTGTTCTCAAAGCGATCCTCTTTCGCCTTCACCCAGAAACTGCCTTCAGACAGATCCTCCGGTGAAATCTACAGCATAAAACACTCATCAACACCTCCATCCTCTACATTTACAGTCATCAGTCATCCAATCAACACCTGTGATCCATCAATCCATGCGTCGATGTGGTCAAATCATATATAACATGCAACTTCTTTATCCATTCATCTTAAATAATTGTAATACTTTCTCCAAATGTCAAGAAATAGAGGACAAGAGACCTATTAAGAATTATTTCTATGCTTTTATAGTATTTTCTAACAGTATAAGTAACATTTTAGTATATGGACTAATTCTCATAACTAACTAGGGGCTAATTAGCATGTTATTAGCCGTTTATTAGTACTGGTATACCATATTTTAAATCCCTTCAACCTTCCCAATGCCTAAACTTATCTACCTTACTAACCATTAATAAGCAGCAAATTAGGAGTTTAAAAAGTCGTACATAGTCAAAATTTGTCACAAACTAAACTGACCATACTATATAATAATAATAATAATAATAATAATAATAATAATAGACAACAAATGATCTATTAGAGTATTTTGAATTAGCTCAAAAAGCCATTTTTTTTAAATTGTCATTTTATTTTGTAAATGTTTTTTTGTCCTTTAGTGGTTTTTAACTATTTTCTATTTTTTTTGGGTGGGGGGGTTAATTTCATTTTCATATTTCTTTTATCTACTGTACATCTATCCAAATTTATCATTATGTTGTTTTCTATTTTTCTATCCTTCCATCTACCTGTCTTTCTTTCTATTTGTTTAACCTTCTATCCATCCATCCATTTCAATAAAACTATTTTTATTACATTTGGTTCACAGTAACAGCACTGCAAGAGACAAAATGAATCAAATTCACTCAAACCCTACAACTGACCACATAGAACAGTTCTAGTTCTAAAATCTGATTGGACGACTCACAATTTCAGCTGCTGTGATTGGCCGATACGCACAAACACCTGCGATGTGCATCAATTGAGCTCTGTATTAACTCCGCACATTGTTTTGCAGCCATAAACATTGCGCACTTAAGCTAATGACACGCAATGAAAGAACGTCTTTGCCTGATTATTACCGTTAATACATTTATGCATTGACATAGTGCCTGACAACATCCCGTCCAGTCAGCTTATTGCTTTAACGCGCCCCTGGTATTGGGACAATATCATTAAGCAGACGCCGCTGATATGATCATACGGTTCAAATGTGTTCCTTTTTCATTTATAGACGCCGCACTGACTAATGGACCGTAGTTTGTGATTCTGGAGTCGGGGGCTTTACTTCACCCCATTCGAGAAGATGAAACGCCACCGAGCGCTTTCTCACAGTCTCAACTCATAACCTCATTTATACAGAAGAAAAACGCTGCAAGTCTTGGGAGTAAAATGAGTTTAACAGCAGCGAACAGGCTGTCAGGATATGAGCGCTGCTCCTCTGACTAACCGCCTTCAGACACCAACCAAAGACAGAATGAGAAATGTAGAACACGGATTAGAGGAAGACAGAATATGATAATAGACAGAGAATAAAAGAAGGGGAAACTCATTAAAACGGATCCCGATTTTACACACAAAGGAGAGAAAGGCGACACAGTCCCAATGCATGCTGGGACGGCCAGACAAAAAAAATAAAATTCGCTGCCTCTGTAATTCTTTCATTCTCTGGCGCAAACCTTTCTAACGTCCATCATTCTGTCTTTTATGGTCGTGTGGCTATGTTATCTAATACGGCTAAGCCATATAGTGGAAAAAAATGTGTCAGGTTTTTATTTTAAATATGAATATATCTTGATTTATGCATGTAGACTACAGTTCAAAAGTTTTCAAAGGACTGTGTGAAAGAAATTAATACTTTTACCCAACAAAGCTGCATTAAATTAAACAAAAAGTGACAGTAAAGACATTTAGAATGCTACAAAAAGACTTCTATTTCAAATAAAAGCTGTTCTTTTGAACTTTCTAGTCAAAGAATGCTGAGAAATGAATTGCATCACTATTTCTACAAAAACTAAATATGAAGCGGAAACTGTTTTTAACTTTGATAATAATGCTTCTTGAGAAGCAGATCAGAATATTAGAATGATTTACGAAGGATCTTGTGACACTGAAGATGGGAGTAATGATTAATAAAGAGTAATAATGGGAGTAAAATTACATTTACACATAACAGAAAACTTGGATTTTAAATGGTAATAATATCTCTGTGTTTGATGAGCATGAGAGACTTAAAAAGAAAATAATCTTCCCATCCCTAAACTTTTGAATAGTAGTGTATTTGAAATGGAATAAAACGCACTTCTCCCCAATCAGAGTAATGATTATTTCAACCAACAAGCACTGCAGTCAATTACATTCAAAATGATTCATTTATGAAAGAAAATGTAGTAAAAAATAAAAACCAACAACACACCTTTGGACTTAATGAACAAGAAAGAATAATTCATCCATTTCATTTATGTGCACCTTAACAGCAGCAAAGAAAGAAGTATTATTAACTACGAATAAGACTTTTGATTGATTCATTGAAACTAATTAATTAATGAAGGCAATCAATCCCGGATATCAATTAAATCAACTGATTCTTAGCATGTGAAGTATAAAGCTGCTGTAAAGGAAAAAATAAATAAATAAAATAAAAATGATATATATATAGTGCCCTCCACTAATACTGGCACCCTTGGTAACGCCAAAAAGAGAGTGGTGAACACCTGATAAGAGAAAAGAGAGCACTCCTCCAGATCCTTCAGAATATCAGCTTCATGATGGTGCTTCTCCTCTGTAGTTCACTGCACTCATTTTATGCAGGGTTCAGGTCAGAGGAAAAGCATCATTTTGCGCTCAGTGACTAATTGTTGTGTTTATTTTGATGTTTGTGTTTGGATTATTGTCCCAGAGGAAGACCCAACCATGGCCCATTATAAGATTTATAACACAGTTTTAGATTTGTTATCTGTTGGTATTTGATAGAATCCATGATGACATGTGTCTAAACAAGATGTCCAGGACCTCCAGCAGAAATATAGGCCCACAACATCAAAAATATATTTTTGATATTATCAGTATATTTCACTGTTTACATGGAGAACATGGGTTCACCAACCCATCTTGAGTGTTTGCTGCTAAAAAGCTCATTTTGTAGTTTCATCTGATCATAGAAGCCAGTCCTATTTGTAGTTCCAGTCCTGTCTGACAACTGAACATGTTGGAGGTTGTTTTTGAATGAGCGAGGAGAATTGATGTAGGAGCTGTTTGACTATTAAAGGTTTTCTGACCCTGAGACTCAATTCTCAATTCTTAACTACTCTACTCCTCGCTTAAACAGGATTTTTTCATTCAAATTTGTTTTATAATTATTTGTTATTCGTTTTTTTTGTGCTTTTATTACTTACATTTTATTAAGAAAGTTTGGGTTTTTTTAACACTGTCAAACCGAAATCCTACTGAAACTATAAAGCCCTCAAGAACAATGCATTGCAATGATGAAGCATCGGTGAATGTTTAACATTCACAGTCAGTCAGAGAGCGTCTTAAATGACTGTCACTAAGTAAGTGCAGCATCTTTCACCTCCATTTCCACTGAAATGTGAAAAGAAACATAAATCTGAGAGGAGAGGATGAGAATAAGACATATATAAGGAGGGAAGCGGAGGAGGCAAAGAGAGGTTAGGACACAGAGACAAGGTACAACCTCTAATGATACAGCAGCATCTAATTACCCTGAGAGAGAGAGAGAGAGAGAGTCAGGGGTGGTGTGAGATAACAAGACTAGTCTGAGAGGATGAGAGAAAAGCGAAAAAAATTAATTTAAATTACAAAAGAATGCTGTCCTTTTTTTTTACCAGCAATTTAATTATCTTTCAGAGACACAGTCAAAAGACACAGGCTTATTAAAAAGCTATTTCACTGACATCCTCAAAGAGCTCTAACCACTGAGACTCTAAACACTCATGAATTCCACTGAAGCCATTAAAGAGTAGCTTTAGGCTAAAAGGAGAAAGGACCGTTTTGATGTTTTTACTCTTGTGGAGGGCGAGGAAAAGCCAGAGATGGAAAGAGGGAGAAAGAGAGAGATCAGAGGAGGAGAGAAGCGTGTTCATGATCAACAGCTCATCGTCATGTGTGTCACTTCCACTCCAAGTGGGCGACAAACGGTTGAAACTATGGCTATGCTGACACACACACACAAAATTCTTCTTTATCTGTACTTTTGTCTTGCCTTGAGTATGTCTTGCTTTTAGAGAACGCATTAAAGAACATATAGTATATATTGTGATGCGCTGAAAGTTACATGAATTTCATATTTTTATTATGATTAAGGTTTTTTGTGCTTTTATATACAAAAATAATCCAAAAACTGCAGCAGAACGCAAAAAAAAAGATCTCAATTGAGGTTTAAAACTGTTGTGAATGCAATCCAGTCAAATGGGCAGAAATGAACCACTCTTAATTATGCATGATTTGCTTGTAATGTATTTCATAATGCTGCGTATTTCCACAACAAAATAAATGCATTGCATCTTTGTTACTCTAGTATCATTATATTTTTTTATATTTTCATTGAAGTTAAGAATGGATTGAGAAAGAAGAACTGTTGCCTTGACAAATAGCTAAAGCAAGAGTTTTTTTCTGTATTATTGCACTTTTAGTTCAAGCAATAATTTTATGGTTTTAAGTTAACAACTATTCTCTCTAACCAATTGGTAATAAAACCAAAAGGTCAATTCTTTGCACCTTTCTCCTCTAATCATTATCTAAACAGCTGCTATTTCTCTATAGACCTTACACAAATAGTCATGATCATAAGGCAAATGCATTATTTTTGTTTTTGTTTATTATTATCATAAAGCGTATTAAGTCTTATTTTCAGAGAATGTCTCAAATTAAGCTTATTTTATTTTGTGTTTAAAAACAAAAATACATTTTAATTTAAACAAATCTAAATCAAATAATTGTACTTAGGTTTACTTTAACTTTTTGATGTGATTTGTAAAGTGTGCCAAGCCTGACTGGTTTTTCTTTTGTGTGCCCTTCTCTAGAATCATTACCTAGTTTGAACATCATACAGCTGCAGCTAGTTCTCTAATGGTCATTAGACTAATAGTGACACTGATGAGGTGGTAACATACACACCTTGCTCCAGTTGGCTCTCTTCAGCTGCACCTCAGGTTTGTAGTCTTTCTTAGGCTGGAGGCCGAAGGGCAGCTGAGGAACAGCAGGTGCCCATCCACCAAACCCGCCTGGAGGGGGCGGAGGCATCCCAGGACCACCCATCGGAGGAGGTGGAGGAGGCATACCGGGCATCCCAGGTGGAGGAGGAGGAGGAGGAGGCATCCCAGGTACTCCAGGTAAAGGAGGCGGCGGCGGCGGCATTCCAGCTGCACCCGGTAAAGGTGGAGGAGGAGGGGGCGGAGGCATACCGTGCACTCCGGGAAGAGGTGGAGGGGGCGGAGCCAGGCCAGATGGTCCAGGTAAAGGAGGCGGTGGAGGGGGCGGAGGCAGGTAAGCTGCTCCGGGAAGAGGTGGAGGAGGCGGTGGTGGGGGCATGCCTGATGATGGAGGAGGAGGAACAGGAAGGGAGGCTTCACCAGGACGAGGTGGAGGTGGCACAGAGGAACCTGATTTGCTGGGGGGCGGAGCCGCAGCCATTTGTGCGGCGATGACCTTCTGTTTGGCTTCTTTAAGATCTTTTGAGAGATTCTCAATCTAAGAAACAAAAGAAATAAAGAGGTGCTCATGAACTTTAATTCTTTTCCCACCAGACACAGAATAAAACATTGTTGTTGTTGTTTTTTTGAGGGTCAGATCATATTTTGATATATTGTTCAGAAAATAATATAAATAAATATTCTGGGGGCCATGACTTTTCAGTGAAAATCAGCAAAATGATGGCAGTGGCTGCAAATTTTTGTTCAAAAATGCTGGCAGGGAAAGAGTTAAGAACAATTTGAAACTTGTTATTTGTCCAGAATAAAAATTAAAAAAGTGCAAATTATGACATAAACCTGCAATTATGAAAAAAGCCAAATGTAAGATAAAAGGAATTTTTACTCATAATTTCTCTCTCACAATTCAAATTATTTTTTTGTAGTTTACACTTTTATTCTGTAGTTATTGAACTTTCATTAAAACATTTATTAGTATCAATTTAGCATTTTATTTTGACAAAGTAATACAAGTGAATTATCTCGATATAAACAAATCTTATACTTTAACAGTGAAAAAAGACTAAACATACCAAATGCAAATATTTTATTTTAATAAAAATATAATAATGGATAAACATTTATTTGGAGGTAGATATAGTACAAAACATTACTATACATATATTATATTTATCGCAATATAAAAACGTATTTAAATTATTCTTATAATTCT
Source organism: Enteromius afrohamiltoni (assembly GCA_034779775.1). Classification (NCBI taxonomy): domain Eukaryota; kingdom Metazoa; phylum Chordata; class Actinopteri; order Cypriniformes; family Cyprinidae; genus Enteromius; species Enteromius afrohamiltoni. Next base: position 4,639,492 of record JAUYWG010000048.1, read on the forward strand.
TTTGATTAGTTCTATGAAATGATCAAATTGGATAGTGTTGTAGTAGTGTTACAGTCTTTTAATTTCAGTCTTGGAATTTTTTGACACATTTTAAGAAAAAAAGAAACACAGAGGCACTCAAGAACAATAATAATAAAAAAAAAATTTTTTTTTTAAATAGTACAAAAGTTAATTACCTCTCTAACGATTCTTACACCATAATTTGGTATTAGGGATATGTTAATATATTTATTTAAGTCTAGTGTGTAAATTAGGTCATCGATGAAATCGTGACAATCATGCACACCACAGCATGAGAGGCATTGCTCACGATTTCTACATAAAATGCAAAAATCTAGTTAACTGATGGAGGGAGAGAGAAAGACAGACAGAAGAAGGTCAGGCCAGAGTTGGAAGCACATGAGGGAGTGTCTAAATTCATGTCTAATTAGCAGCATAATTTATTTACCCAGAACTTGGCAGAACTCATTAAAAATGACCAGCCTGCTAATGTCACATCAGAGAGAGAGAATCTGAAGTAGTTCACGGGGTTCTAGCTGAAGTTTATCTGTAGGTGACGGGTTGGTTGAGCTCAGCAACTTCTCTCTGACTATATGTGGATGGACAGATGGAGTGTCCAAACATCTAAACTTCCGCTGACGGCTGTGCTTCATCTCTTTCCACTGTAATTATCTGTAGCGCCTCTGTGTTTGTTAGATAATCCACAAACATCAGTTCTGTCCTTCCTGTTCTAATAATATCTCTCCTTCTCTCACATGTGTTTACTCTCTTCTCTGTTCATACTTCTCATGAGTCTCACAGAAACACAATCTGGTCGACTTTGCAGTTTATTCTGGTCAACAACTGCCCACTTATTTTTAGAGGGACGGATCGTTACGTCTGGGTGCGTTACTGGAAAATGTGTGCTGAATATGCTTTTGGATTTATTGAAGCAGTCTGGCACTTTAAAATCATATGTATTTTGCCCCACTGCAGTTTTCCTGAAGGGTTAGTTCACCCCAAAATGAAAATTCTGTCATTAATTACTCACCCTCGTTTCATTCCAAACCAATAACACCTTCATTCATCTTCAGAACACAAATTACGATATTTTTCATTCCAGGTCAGAAAACTATCCATGTCACATCAGTGCAATACTGAAGTTGATCCACTGATGTCACATGGATTGTTTTACCGATGTTTTTACTATGTTTCTGGGATCATTTCAGTTGTGTTGCTGTCTATGGGGGGACAGATGGCTCTCTGACATCATCAAAAATACCTTAATTTGTGTTCAGACGGTGAATGAAGGTCTTATGGGTTTGAGGGTGAGGAATTAATGGCAGAATGTTCATTTCATTGTGAAATAACCCTTTAATATAAGATTTCAGACATATTACTCTTTAAAAAAAATCTGGGTTAAATACAACCCAGTGCTGAGGAAAATATGGACAAACCCAGCGTTTCAACCAACAGCTGGATAAAATGTTTAAGGCAAGACACGACAGGCAAAAACATCGTTTTTTATGCAGTGATTTTGGGCTACTTTAGTCCCTGAAAATGTGTTCTTTCGAAATACTATAAAGAAAATACATTAAAATGATTATTTTATAACATTTTGTTTACTAGTGACCTTTACTTTCTTTCCATATTTAAATCTTCAAATGTTGTTTTCTCAAAATGAGCTTTTTGTCATTTTCCCGATCTCAGCCTATGTTGCACCTATGTACACCAAACTTTCCAGTTATACTCTCACTAGTATTCTGAAGATATTCACAGAGGGATTTGTTAAGGCTATGGATGGTATATTTTGATTTCCTAGGTAATGAAAGCAGATATCATAAAATCCCTCTAATTGTGTATCAAGCATCTGGCTTTATCCTATATTCAGATATATGTACCAGAAATATATGCAAATTTCCACACTTCAATGAGCTATTGCACCTTTTGCATATTTAAACATCAAATTAAAAAAAACAAACTTGCAATACATTTTTTCTCCTATTCATGTGAGTAATCGACTGGTCAAATTTCATGGTCCTATTCATAAGTTTAAATTTTTACCCTATTCACCTGTAGTGTCTCGCCTTAATCCAACCTTCTGGGCAGTAACACAACTTCTACTCAGCATTATTAGAGGGGAAAAAATAAGATGTTGACACATTTTCTGATAAGCTGACAACTATTGACTGAATCTAAATTAATAATATTGAAAAAAAAATCTGTTAAAGTCATGTTATTTTCTGCATTTTTATTGGATGAACATAAATAATATTTTTTTGCTACCTCAAGTCATTTCTTTAAGAAATGTAAGAATTGTTCTTTAAAATAATCGAATAATCTCCCCCATGATCTATAATAAGTAAGCTATTATAATATCGCTATTATTTCTGTGATAACTAGCGGCTGCCTCTGCATTATCCCGCTTATTACACAGCTACTTGAAAAAAATAAATATTTGTTTTCAAAAAAAAATATTTATTTTAAAGGAACATTTTCATCCTTCCTCGAAACGATACAGTATCACGTGACTAACATTCAAAAGTTAGTAATACAATTTATAACATCTACATACGAATATATAATCACGGAAGCATTTTAGTTATTTACAAGTGTTACACTGCACCTTATGTTGTCCAGTGTTTGTCACAAGATGGCGCGGAAGGATTTTAAACATAGTACCGTGCATTATTACTTTGGAGCGGTTATTATTTGAAAAGAACAAACCTGCAAATGTCTCAACTGACCAATCAGAATCAAGCACTCCAGAGAGCCGTGTAATAAAAATTGTTGTACATCTAAAATCTTATATAGTAAATGTGGAATACTAATTATAAAATCAAAACTGTACACAAAAAAAAAAAACATTATAAAAACGTAATAAATAGTTTTTAAAATAAATTTATTTTGCTTTTGAAGAAATTGGGAAAACAAAAAAATATTACTGTATATTTAAAATGTTTGTAAAGTATTTGCAAAATGTATTTGTTGTAACTTCCAATTGTATTCCAAAGCTGGTAATACTAAAACGGCACATTTCTCCTCAAAATGACATCATTTCCCGTCTCGTACCTTGTCTTTGAGTTGGCTGATTTCTGACTGCAAGCCCTGGTTCTCTTTCTCCTGATCAGTCTTCTCTTTCCCCAGCTTCTCTTTCTCCTTGCTCAGATCCAGAACCTTCAGCTCATAATCGGCCTCCAACTTCTTCAGCTCCACCTGCAGCTCGTGACGGGCCGTCAACTCTGCATCCAGCTGCAAAGAACACAGCATCCATCATCATCATCATCAGAACATGTGCATAAACCACCAGTATGTGCAGAAAGGTCACAAAACACACATACGACACATCAAAGTTTGAGAGCTTTACATTTTTAGCCTCTTCTCACCAAGATTGCATCTGATTAAAATGCTCCCGTTATTAGTTATGAGAGGTTGTTGCAGGCGTTGTGTGATGCTACACTGAGGTGATAGGTCATTTTTATTTAAAGAAGTGTTTGTGAGCTTTTAAAGCTTCAAAAGCAGCAACTAGTGGTAATCGAAGAATTTGAATTTTCATTCAGACCACTGCAAAAAGCAAGTTTTAACTGGTCTGGACGGGCAGTATGCTAATGTTTCATTTTCATTTCAACATGACTCTTTTCAATGATTCAGAGCCGACTTTTTTATTTTGGAGAGACAATAATAACTTTTAGATTTAAATTACAGTAAAAACAGTAACACTGTGCAATATTATTATGATTAAAACAGTGAACTGTTAATATCATCATTACTACAATGTCACATGATCCTTCACAAATCATTTTAATATGATGATTTTGCTGCTTAAGTAACATTTTTTATTATCATCATCATCAATGCTAAAAAAATGAGCACTGAACATTAACTGAACTTTAATCCACTTAAATAAACACAGAAGTCAATGTTTTTCTATATATATATTAATGACACCAAACTTTTGAACAGCGGAGGAAACTGTATGGGGCACTTAAAAATAAAACTAAAAATATGCTAAAAGCATTTCAAACCACAATATGCTGCTACAGCCCATCACAGGCTCTCATTACCCTGCATGTATAATTCTGTGCGTGTCATCCAGAAGGTCAAGCGCGTCACATGCAGAATCTCAAGCAGGGCAGTGTGTTTGTAAACGGTTCAGTATTTACTGAAAAAAATAGCATGAATCTTCATTTGACCAAAGTGATATATAGTGTTATCAATAAAGTCTCAGGTGACCCGTGTTTACACAGTGACCCACAGTTTATCACTATAAAAGGTGGGTTGTTGTTGTTGTCAGTGCGGGCGACTCAGAGGACAGATTCAAGAACAAATCTGAGCCGAAATTAAGCCTCTGTGGATCTTAGTATTCACCTCACAAACTTCCACAAAAACTGTCCTTCTGCCTCACACAGACAGACGTTGACAATTTCCGGTGACATTGACGACGGGCGTTTGCAAGCCAGACATGCAATTACTTGACAGCAGCGGAAATGGAAGGGTCACATGCGCGCGCGCGCACACACACACGCTTTCTCCATGTGTTAGTAATGAGAGTCGTTTGCTGTCGCTCTTCTGACGACACACTGCTATTACTCTGAATTAGAATGGGAAGGAGGGGAAGAGAGAGGAAGAGTAAACACTCGCCTGACAAGCCCCATAGCGCACACACACACAAATGCATAAGTAAAGCAGAGAGCATTGCAGTGTTTACTTTACTTATTAAAGTAAAAATCTCAGGTGACTTGTCAAGAAAGTGTCAAGGTCACATTACCCTTCCCCCACCCCACCCTCCACATTAACCCATTTTGCTAAAAAAATATCTATTTATCAAAGATTCCTTGCTTTATATGTAGTTAATTATTATATACGCGCATGTGTATACATCTATACGCACACGCACATTAAATTCATATACACACATACTTAACACGAGTATATAACATGAAAAACATTAGCATTTTATTGTTTAATATAGAGAACTTCATTGCCTAATTGTAGTGATATAAAC
>JAUYWG010000048.1:4645203-4657257 GCA_034779775.1 Enteromius afrohamiltoni
ATATATATATATATATATATATATATATTAATATTATTAATATTTAAACAATGGCAGATTTTGTTGAATTGTATTTAATTCATGATTTTCATCTATCCATATGTATATCTTTTCATAACATTGGTCAGTTGCAAACATTAAAATGAAAATAAAGAAAGATGAATTTATGATAATGAGAATTTTAAGGTTAAATGTGTTCGTCATGAAAAAGAAACCATGGTCAATTTGTGGTGGTAAATAAAAATGAATCAAAACCTGAATAAATGGCTTTAATAATCTGCTTTTAAATTGCAGTTCAGTAGCAAAACACTGTAATGCAATAATGAGAACCTACTTTTAATCACTAGTGAGAGGCATACATGATGCATCGTGGTAATTTGAGGGTTAATTTGACTAAAACAATAATAATAAAACATGTCACAAAGAAAAAAAGGTACTAAAATCTATATATTTATTTATGGATTTGGGAGTGAAATATGACCTTACGTGTTTTTTGAGAAACCCGCAGAAGATGCACACACACACAACAGTACACGCATTCAGATAAAACCACACACACACACACAGGGTAATTGTAGACTGTGTTTGGTGAGTTTACAGGGAAGATGTCAGAAAGAGACAGGAAATCTCCGTTCTGCTCGTCTCACCTCCCAAATTACACATCTGTCAACTGACAGGCGCGCTGAGACAGCGGGGGGCGTCTGGGAGCAGTGGCTGCGTGTGTGTGTGTGCCACAGTAGATCTGCTGATGTTGATCGATATTGGAAGGCCATTCAATGTATTTCAGCAGACAACGATTTAGTTTAAATCTGTGTGTCATTCAGATGTGTCATTACAAGCTAAAGCGTGTGTTTGTCCGAGTCAATACCTTCTTTTCCAGCTCCGTGGCCTTAGCTTCACTGATTTCCACTTTGGTTTGATCAACCATGTTATCTAGAAAGAAAGAGAGACAGGCAGGCATTGAATAGATGTTTTCGAGGTCTGTGTGTGTGTGTGTGTGTGTAAAGTGCCCTTCACTGCGACGAGTCTCTTTTCCTCCTGTGATTCGTGCTCTGATTACTGAACGATCTAATTAAAATCTGCTGCTCGCTCCGTCCCATCTCAAACTCACGCTAAAATAAGAAACCCAAAAGCGTCTTTGAAAATCACCACACAAAGGGCAGCATACATTTATACATCTAAAGCTCCTGGAAAACTCTTCTGTGTCTGTTCTCAAACCCTAAAGTCTCTCTGAACTCCAGATCAATATCACTCGCATGTGTTTGGCGTTACAAACCAAAAAGAGTCTCAGGAAAGCCAGCAAAGTTTAGTTGAACCGGGGAGTCAGGGAGAGGGTCAGCGCTGATGTCAGCAGCCAATGGGAGGAGTTTCCGGTGTGATATGATAATGAGATCACAGGTGGTGGAGAGCATGAAAGCAAAATATAAAGCACAAAAGGAAATGCACAAAGAAGTTGGCAATTTGAAAGAATGTAGCAGATGAGAGTAAAGCAAGTTGAAGTTGAACTGGAATTAAGGAGGAAAGACAGGAAGTATGGAATGATGTTTGAAAGGATATTCAGAAGGAAGTACAAAGAATATGGAAGTTAAGAAGGACGTTTGTAAGGACGTACAGCAGGAAGGATGGAAGAGTATAACCATATTTAAAAGAAAGTATGAAAAAAGTATGGACGTACAGTATGGTATGGCAAGTTCAAAGGGAACGGAAGCAAGACAGACAGAATGGAAGTATGGAAAGAGGTTTGAAAGTTCACATGGAAGTTTAAAAGGAAAGATTAAATAAAAGAAAGAAAGAAAGGAAGTTCCTATAGAAGAATGTAAGGTCTGCAGATACGCTTGGAAGGAGAGGGGGAAGTATGGATATAGGTTTAGAAGAAATGAAATTTGAAAGGATGTTTAGAAGTACAGAGTTGGAAAGGAAAGATGAAAAGTTAAAAAGAAGTACTGGAAATGCTGAAGTAGAATGGAAAGAAGGAAGTACAGAAGAGAGTAGCAATAGTCTGATAATGGAAGTTCAGAAAGTATGAATGTTTGGTAAGGAAAGTTTGAAAGGAAGTATAAAAGTACAGAAGGATGCTTGAAAGGAAGTACAGGACAAAGTATGTATTAAAAAGTTTATAGGTATGGAAGTAAGACAGGAGGAATAGGTGTATGGAAGATCGGCCCTCTTCACACTTGCCATCTTTTCTGACAAGAAAAAGTTGACTAGAGTGCTTTTTTTAAGAAACATAAAACACTGGCACAGTTACGAAAAAGCAGCCAGGAGCATTTTTTGTTGCTATAGCAACAGCTACAACAGTAGTCTAGTGCGGTGTGCTGCAGAAATGTCGATAAAGCGTAAAAAGTCTTGCATTGGCTTTTGAAGTTAACAGGGAAGAAAATGACGTTTGCGGGTGCACGACATTACATGGGGTAACAAGTATGCCGCTTACATCTATTTAGTTCATTTTTTCTTATGGAAACAGCAGATCTCGCTACTCGCTTGGTCATTGGTCAAATGTCAAAAGGGCACTTGATATAAGGCAGTTTTATATTTTAGTTTTTTTGAAGTTTAACCTTTTTCAACTCTAAAAGATGCTCTGAGCGGCAGAAAAAGAGGTTTTAAAAAATGCTGAGGACTTTTTTGAAATAACGGTTTACTGCATAGGATTCTCATCAAAAATATGCCAAGTATGAACAATTCACAAGGAGGCTCAAAAGAAAAGATAAAAGGTTTTTAAATATTAAAAGGTGGAATGGAAGGAAAAACAGCCTAGTTTAAGCAGAGGGAAGTACAAAATGAAAACTACATTGGGAAGTAAAGATATCGTTCAACACGTTTTAATAGTTTGAAATCTATTAATTGCAAAAAAAATGTATTTAATTAAAAGAGTTAACATGATCAGTTTATTTTTATTAAATCCTAAAGAGCTTGTTTGTGAGCACTCAAATAATTCTGGATGAGATTTGAGATGTTCTGATGCTTCCTGCGTGATTCTCAACGCTGCCAGCCTGTGGCCAAATGTGGCATTACAGTGTCCCTTACCTATGAGATGGCCCACGTCCATATCAAACTTCCTGCATTTGAAGTCTGGATCACAGCCGTTCCTGTGCAGAACGATCTGAGCCGTGCACTCATCGATGAGTTTATAGTACTGAGGCCTGAGACACAAGCAGAGAGAGAGAGAGAGAGACGTCAATCTGTGTTCGACCAGCATCAGTAAGGACATTCTCAAGCTCGGAAAGAAGCCAAACAGAGATACGGAGCGCGAGTTCATAAAATAAAATATGAGATTTTCATCACACTGTTCGGCACAAGGTCACTCACACCAACCATCCATGATGCTTTCAAAATGAGATGCTGTAGACATCAAAACTGGATTATGACACTCAGAAATGCTGTCTAGGCAGTAGTTCTGAAGCATAGTCCATACGGGATTGTGTATGAGCGTGCAATGAGATAAAATGCAAGTATGTGAATGCAGTAATACATATCAATACATAAGATTTACTCAATTTTACTAATAGCTGTCTGTTATTTAAATGAGCAGATTTGTAAAATTAAAGTAGCTTAGAATCAAAAAAGGACATTTATTAATTTGAAAAGGGTTACTACAGTCAACTAAAAGTAGAAACACTTGACATTACTTGGAAGTCAAATATTGACACATTTTTATGTCAAGCAACATTTCTCATTTTTTTTCAGTTTAACTTAACATACTAAAAACCATGAAAACTATGTAGAAATACACAACAACTACTAAAAGATTCCCTGAACTGAGCTTAGTTTAGCGCTGATAAATATGTAAACCTGGTGATTATGTATGTAAAACATATTTAGTTTATGAGTGCTATTACAAAAATGTGATCTTAACAATTACACCGCACTTTAAGTTTATTAATCCAACAAGTATGGGTATGCAAAAATATAAATCTTTAATTCAGGACTAAATATTTTCAGAGCATTTCTGTGTGTGTGTGAGAGAGAGAGTGAAAATAGGCGACACCTTTGTGTTTGTGTGTGTGATGGTTTGATATTTGAGAGGTTTTCCAGACAGTCCATTTGTGAGAAATCTGCCATCTTGACCTGGTGTGAAACGAACTCGATACATTCTTCATTTTCCACCAAGCTGTTTCTTTTTCCCTTTATTTGCCCTCTTTTTTCTCCCTCGCTTCTCTCTCTCTCCATCCAACTCCCGGTTTCTTCGGTGGAGCGAGAGAGACCCCTAGTGTCCGTGTGAAAGCACAGCCGCCCGTTTGCATTTAACCAGAGGCTTTTGGAGAAATCAGAATAATCCTAATTAATTCTCTCTCGTCAGTGATTAAAGTGGTGAAATGAGAGTTTGTTTGTGGGCAGACGGGCCGCTCGGGGATTTGAGCTGCGGTTATATTTGGAGGATAATTATATGGAGGCGTCGTCACTTTCTGCCGTGTGTCAGCACATTAATCGCTGAAGAGAAACTCGCATGAAACGATTCTGCTGATGGCAGCAGAGAAAGACCTGCAAACCGCTCCGTCTCGCACTTCTGTTGCTCTGCTCCTTTCTCAAAACTCTCTGCTCTCGCTCATTTACCTCCTTACCAAACATTCACAACATTTATTTCACTTCTTTGCTCATAATCTGCAATTAAATTGTTAGTCCAGCTTAAATTTCATCATTATTTAATCCTTTTATGTCCTCCATAATACAGCAGTGATGATCAGTTCTCAAACTTACATTTGGGTTTGTTTCTCACTCAAAACTATCCTATAGTCAAACGTTATGATGATCCCTGAGTTTTAAAAAGCTTTTTTGACAAGCTTAGACGAGTTTATAATATAACAAAGTTTCTGCAGTATGCAGCTTGTATGTGAATTCATTCACAATAATCGGAAATTTTGGTTTTCATGACAAACCCAAGCAATCTGCAACAAATATTTGATCAAATTAGCCATGATTTTTACCATCAGAGCGCCACAATTCTGGGTTTTTCCCCTTAATTTAGTTATTAGTATTTTTTTTTTTTAATCAAATCACAATTCTGAATGAATGATACAATGACTCACCGGTAACAGGTGCATCAGCGCTTTTGAATGAATCTTTTGAATTATTTTTATTTTTTGTCCCCACCTACAGGCCTAAAGATGTAATGGTACAACATGCATTTGAAGCATTAAGTTATTTTTAAAAGGTTTTTAATAAAAGTTTACAGTGCTCCATTATGGCTTATGAAAGGGTCATATTTGGGTTTTGGAAGTCCTCAGTAACAGGTTGACATCCATGCAAGGTCAAAAAACACTTTTATTTTCTTATATATCCTAAACTATTCACACAGACTTTCATTTTTTCCAGTCCCCTCTGGTGACTGGTCGATTTCAATTAAACCTGTGCTTGTGAGCTTTAAATAATCCAAAAGCGGCCCCTAGTGGCAAAGAATGAATGTTCATTTTCATTCAGACAATGTGAAAAGACCAACAAGTGGTGGCAACCTGACAATGTTTCATTTTAATGCAACAGCTTGAGATTCTCGATTGTCTCTTTTGAGAGACAATAGCTTCATACATGGTGCATTAATACATTAAAACTTTGCAGGATGTTTTAATTCACTTAGAGCTGTGTTACACTGCATTTCATACTGCATACTATTCCACATACTTAATAAAAAGTATACACTGTGAAGTACACTAGTATTCCATTCCAAACATCACGCGCGCACACACACACACAGGCTCAAGACAGAAACAGGCTCTCCAATTTCCTGCCTGTCGGATCACATTGAGCAGACAGGGAACAAGCAACAAGTCTGACATCCTGAAAGCGTTTACAAACCATCACACACACACACACATACTCTTTCTCCATCTGTCCATGTCTTTTCACACTCCCACCAGCTCTTCTCTGTTGTGTGCATGTGTGTGTGTCTGTGTGTGTATGAAAGGCTGTTTTAAGAAAGAATAAGAGCGTGTGTGGGGGTGACTTTAGACATTCAGGTTAGAGAAACAAAATTGAAAGAAATATGTCTTTTCTCCACTGCAATCATTTCTCTGCCAAGAAAACCTTTAAATGCACCGATGTGTGTGCTTGTGTGTGTCTGCTAGTTAATTGAAGCGGGGGTGTCATACAGTGGCTGGGTTCTTATTTAGAGCTGGTCGCCGTCGGCAACCGCATCCGCCTCCTGCTGCCCATCAATCAAACTTCTCCTCGTCTCTGACTGCATCCATCTCTCCTGTATCCCTCCTTTATCCATAAACTCAGACTCAATCATGAGAATAACTACAATCTTGTCTCTTAAAGGGACAGTTCAGCCAAAAATCATCATTCTGCCTCTATTTAGTCTCCCTCGTTTTGTTCCAAACCTGTAAGACTTTTTTTTTTCTTTTGTGTTACATAAAGGAAAAATTGAAAAGACTGCTGGTTGCTCTTTTTCAAGCTGTTATACTTAATAGCGATTGAGGTGAAAGCATCAGAACAGCAGTCCATATGATTCAAGCAGTGAAACAGAACAAAATCTAGGTTACAATCACTGAAAATGTGTACCTTCAGTGAGATGCGATTAGACTGATCTGGTTTTCACTAACCCAGTGATCTAATTCACAACCGAATAAAGCAGAAGTGTGAACCAAGTCAACAGATTTAATGTAAAGATTCAAATTCAAAGCACTTCTGAAAGCACAAAAATTGTCTTTGAATAAACAGCTTAATGTTGTCCAGTTCCTCATATAAAGCCACCATATGACTTCAGACGATCTGTAGTACAGGATCAGGATTTACAACATATTTTCAGAATGCTTTTGCATGCTTTTTCTGTTTGTTGTAATTGGATAAAAAGCAAGTCTTTTTCTTCTTTTATGTAACACAGAAGCCACTCATACAGGTTTGGAGCAAAGGTTGTTGCTATTATCCAGAACTAAATTATTGCCAATTATTTTTGCAAAAAAAATAAATAAAATAAAATAAAATAAATAAATAAAATATAAAAATATTTATATTTAGTTTAAAAAAAAAAATCAACTAAATATAAAATAAAACTAAATTAAATAAAAATGTAAACAAAAATTAGAAATTTTAACTAAAATAATGTGAAGTACTAAAATTTGTAAAAAAAAAAAATTAAAAAACAAAAATTAAAATTGATTTGGCAACACTTTATTTTAGGGTCTTTAACCAGTTCCTTATTAGCATACGTATTAAGCAAGCACATATTAATGCCTTGTTCTACATCCCTAACCCTACCCAATACCTCATTTTAACAACTACCGTACTAACTATCGCTAAGCAGCAAATCAGGAATTTCAGGTAAATTCACAGTTATTGGTAAATAAGTGCTCCTATTTTAAAGTATTACCTTAAATTTACTGTAAAAACAATAATAATAATACAGTGACAGAATTCGTATTTCCGAGTGAGGCATGTCTGTAAATAACTCTTGGTCTATGTTCACACACTCAGTGTTTGAGATCTACTGTATTTACAAGGAGATGCGAGTCTAAAATGGTCACAAACACACAACGGGAGCAGATCCAATAACGTCTATACAGACGGGACACCAAAATCATAGCTCTTTTCTAACTCATCATAACCACATCGACAGTTAACCCAGATAAACACATTAGCTCTGTTCCAAACCTACAGCAAGTCAAGTCTTAAAGACTGCTGGAATCAGTAAAGAGCAGCATCTCACAACCTTCCCGGTCACTTTGCTTTGATTAGATTCACCCTTGATGAATTACTAAGATAGTAAACTAAGAGACAAAAGCATTCATTATATTACTTAAATGTTCCCTATGTAGACAGCAGACTAATATGGAGCGATCTGGACGTTCGTATTGCGTCTGACCCCTGTGCGTTCGTTCTGGTTGTGCTTTTTTTTTCTTTTTTTTTCAATTTAGGGTCCCCCTTCCTTCACCTGTCCAGAGTTTTGACAGGTGTTTTTCTTGCTCTGCAAACACACAATAACATCACTTTCTGCCATTTCTCATGAACTGAGATCAGCTGACAGCTGTAACATCAGTGATTGACAGTCAAATAACCTCTCAAGCTCACGCTTCTATATGCATGTCAAGTTGTCAGCCACAGTTTCATCAATATAGCACGCATCAGCTGAAGTTTTCCGAAAGGATTAAAGGTCACTGCAGTGTGAAGGAGAGCTCGTACCTGGCCATGTAGTCATTTCGCACCAGCAGCAGGTGCTGCATCAGAGACAGGAAGAGAGATTCAGCTTTAGAGTCCTTGACCGTGTTCATCAAGATCTGGAAGACTTCAGTCACATCAGTGACAGCACAGTTAAAGAACAACATCTGATGTAGAGTTACTTTCCATCACGGACAATACATTTGTTCAGTGTTCTTAATCCAGTTAATAAATCAATGCTAAAATCAAATATTTAATCAAAAAAAAATCTTATTGAAAATTAGAAGTGTTCCCTGGGGTATTAATTTTAGTCTCAAATTAGTACTCAAATTATTTGACAATTCAAAGTTCAATTAAAAAAAGTTATTACAAAATAGCAAGAGAACTAAAAAACTAGTACAAATGAAATTAAATCCTGAAAATAACACCTGGAGTGAACGTTTCATTCAACTCCGCTGTGATCATTTCTAAGACTAGAAAATGATGCAACTTTTCATTAAGTATTTCGATTACACAGTACTTTTTTCTCTTGCTGCTCATCTTTTGGGAAAGACACACAAGACCCAGCTTAGATTTTCCGATGCCACCTGGTGGACAAAACCTGAAAAATCAAATCTATAGAGATTTCATTTTTTTTTTTACTACCCACCTGCAATGTTAATTAAAGCCTCTTGCACAAAACCAGTCATAAATTAGATTTTTATTTCATCACTGACAATAAAACAAGATTGTTCCGTTTATTTGCGCTACTGCACCTTCTAAATGTAAATGGACTGTGCCTGATCTTTCTGTAGTTTACGAGCAATCCTGAACAGTTTAAATACCTATTTTGGCTATAGGTCTGGAGCTAAAATATGCAGCACAGTGGCCCTCGAGGACCAGGGTTGAGAAAGCTTGTAATAATAATTCTGCACTTTTGAGACACCTGGTGGCCAGATTCTGAACTACAGCCAGATCCAATGCAATTTTAAATCTAACACATAAATAACATGCTTACAAAGCCACGCACTAAACTCAAACCTCTTTAAAAGTGTCTTAGATTGAAGTCAGCAGTAAAGGATATTCCATCTCAAGACGGACGTCGTCCAACCGGGAGCGAAGATCTTCAGAGTCTTCATCAGCCTGCTCTTCAAACACCTGCAATTGAACTTTGAGCTCCTCGTTCTCTATCGACCTCACCTCCTACACACACACAGAATACAAGTAAAAATTATATAAATTAGTGATGAGTTAGACAGTAACAAGTTGTGATGAACTTCAAGAGGAAGAAAAAAAAGTGATTGAAAAATATATATAAAAAAAAAAATTATTTACTTATAAGTAAATAAATCAAATGAACATTAACCAAAATAAAGTATATATAAAAATCTTTATTTCTCCTAGCTGTCAAAAACATTTCTCATTTTAAATGAGTTTAAATTTATGTAATAAACAAGAAGTTCAAATAAAAATGAATAGAAATAACATATATTAAAAAAAATCTACTAAAAATGATAAAATTACACAAAATTACTGAAACATTAGCTGAAATTAAAATGAAAAAAGAAAACTTTTAATTACATTAATGCAACCACATCATTTAAAGTCCTTCTGATATTTTATAAAGATGATGATCATTTTTAGCTAGAATAGTTCTGGTGTGCTGTGTTCTGTGTGTTTGGACCTTCAGCAGGTCTCTGAGTCCCAGTCTCATGAGCTCTGATCTCAGGTGGATCCTGAAGTCCAGCTCCTCCACTCGACTGATGAGAGCGTTGATCAGCTGCATACAGCCAGCCTGCGCGCGCGCGCACACACACACACACACACACATCAGTGAAATGACATGACATCAGCAGCCTGTGTTCTGAGCGTCCTGAGTGAGTGTTTTACTTTGAGCGTGATGGAGTTTTTATGCATGCCGGACAGCAGCGGCTGGAACCTCTCGATCTCCTGCTCTTCAGCCTGCTCAGTGATGCACTCCAGAACCCGCTCATGACTGAAACACACACACAGTGTAATAAAAGACTGTGTATCATTTAAAACCTAATCTGTTGAGGTCCGTCTTCAAACCTTCTTCTCTGCTCTAGCACTTAAACCTCTCTTTATTTTGATCTTTTTAATTGTATAGTTTTAATTTTCTGTTTAATTTGTTACTTTTAAGATTTGTTTTTATAGCACTTAAATTTTATTTCAGTTCCCTCAGTATTTTCATAATGTTTTGTATTTAATATTTGTATTTTATTTAATTTTTAGCTTTTTAAAATCAAATACAAAAACTATAAATAAAGATAAATTTCAGGCTAAAACCTACAATGATAAAATGTTATACACACACACACACACACACATATACAGATATACATTTATATTTTAGGGCTGTCAAAAATAATGGTGTTAATTATTTTTTGTCGTTAATGTATTTAACGCATTTCCAGCATGCGCAGTGTAATAATTATTTGACAGGAAAGTGGGACAACAGTTACCTCGAAGTAACTGCACATTGCATCTTTTAGTGTCATTTTGTGGAGGCTTGTCTAGAACTGATTCTGTCTGTTCCACGTAACGTTACGTGTGACATCGAGGGCAAAACGACAACCACTGGGATGTAAGCGGCGCGTACGCAGGAGCACATTGTGCTAACAAAGGCCTCTAGTTTTATTCATTTAACAGACATTGGGAGTTTGGGCAAAAACTCGTTTTAGTGATTTGTTTTTGTGCATTTTATTTTTCATATGGTGAGTGTGAAACACGAAACAATCAATTACACGATTTTACGGTAAAATGTGTTACTTTTCATGTTAACCGTGCCAGTTTAGATCAAGAACAACACACTTTATTTAGCGTAAGCGGTGCTGCAAAAATAGACTCTCGCGGCACTGTTACACGCTCTCGTGCCGTCCAGCGCTGTGTGAATGCTCTCATCCGTTAACATGGGCGGCGGAAAATCCGCGCTGCTTACGCGTGCAGTGTGAAACCGGCGTGAGTCTTGCTCTGTGAATGCTTAGGTCAGGCTAAAGATAAAAGATCTTTCTCATTGCAAAGACAAATATTATGATGCGTTTCAGCTTGATTTAAACCACCATTATTTGGCTGCGTTAATGAACAGACATAATATGAAAATTATGTATCTGTGTGCTGTTATTTATCTTGTGCTATGCATTTGGTTAGGATTCAGGTGTAGTTGCAAATAGTGATTAATCCACTGAAAATTCGGATTAATTTGATTAAAAATTTTAATCATTTGACAGCCCTAATATATTTATGTATACATACATACACATTACACATATATATACATACACACACAGTGTTGGGTATACCACATCTTCAACAGTGTAATTAATTTAATGTACATGTCATGTTAAAACACATTTAATTATGACCAATGAATTTCTACATCCTATATCATTTTCAAAATACAAGGACAGATATGAAATGGAACTGTTGAGAATGTGCACACAGCTTCAGCTTCACACTCACGTGTTTCCTGGATGCTCGAGGATACAGATGGCAGACAGCAGTTTGACTACATCCACCATCATGTGCGGGACTTTTGGATTGATGGATCGGACGAGGAGAGGGATTCCTTCCTCTGACGTCAACATGGCTTTGAGGCCGTGCTGAGAGAGACAGAGACATCAATAACGGTTTCCACAGTCTATATTACAGCATGAGCTCAGATCTGCTCTCACCTTGTTGTTCATGAACGCTTTGAGACATCGAATGATCTCATGTTGACATTTTACACCGTTCCCAGCATTCCTGTGTAACACGGGGCGAGAGAGACAGATCACTTCATTGAGGTGCATTAATATATAACATGGATTACTGCTCTAAACGTGAATGAAATAGTTTTCTAAAAGCAGTCAAAACCTTCCTTAATATTGTAGAACTAATATTCTTCTACAAAGTGTGTGTGTGTGTGTGTTATTTATGTCATACAAAGGTTCATCTTTCTCATCTTGAAGTTTCCTGAGGAACGCCAGA
>JAUYWG010000048.1:4657357-4686358 GCA_034779775.1 Enteromius afrohamiltoni
ATATGAATTTTCCATTTAATTTTAATTTCCTTATTTAATCATTTATTTAAATAATTAAAAATATATTTTTTAACAAAGCACTTTCTCTCACTTTATAAAACCCTTTTAAGAGTTTCAGACCCTATTTCTAGTTAAACGTTTCTCTTAGATGTGGACATTTTCAACAAAGTTATCCTCAAAAGTGTAGCTAGGTCAGAAACTCTCTCTCTCTCTTTCTCACACACACACACACACACACACTGATCATAATCTGCTTTTTTTTGAGGACTGTATCTTATTATACCTCAAAACAGTTGGATATTTGTGTCATGGCCATTGGTTACTCTCAGTCTTTTTGAGCTGCTCGGAAAGGCTCTTGTGGAAAGAGACACACCCATTTGTCTTGGTTTCATATTATAGGCCCGGCGTCAGTCTTATCGAGTCGCACCTGATTCTCTGGCATCTGTCATCACGGCTTTAGCGCATCGGATGCGGATTAAGACAGATATCAGATTGATTTATATCTCCGCTGGCGCTGCCGCTGACGTCTTATGTAACTTCGGGAAAATAAAATAACATAGATAAATGATTCAAGCTCAGGGTGAAAGTCAGACTAACTACTGCTGGACTCATTTAGCTGCTGTGTCTCACAGGACACAATAATGACCTTTCACAACCTCAAACTTTTAGCTCAGATTGTTGAAGGAACAATTCAGCACTAAAACTATTATCCTGCCATTATTTACTCACGCAAATAGAAAAACTAATAGAAGGCTTTGTTAATTGAAATTAAGACTGAATCTTTAGATGAAAAACTCAAAATAAGATGAGGTACTAAAATTACTAAACTAAAAATAAATAAAGCTGAATATAAATCATTTTTTAAAAAAAATGTGAAAAAGAATAAAAATTACAAAGTTGCATAAAAGTCCATAAAATTAAAATGAAACTTAAAAATTAAAAAATAAAAGCTATTTCAAACAGTATAAACACATAGTATTAATAAATACTATTATTTCTAAAAAATGGAAACAAAATGACTGAAAGTAAACTTAAAATATAAACTAAAATGTACTAAATAAAATCTATTAATAAATACTTATACATATGAACTAAAACACAAACAAAATTACTAAAAGTAAATTAAATTAAACAGAAAATATATAAGTAAAAGCTTTCAAATATTAACAAATACTATAGTTGTACATAAATAATACTAAAATAATAATGATTGGAATTGTTGCCTTGGAAACCAGCTGAAATAAATAAGTAAAACATTCTAAAAATGACAACAAACGTATTAAAACTTAAATTAAAATGCAATCAGGAAATATACAACACAAAAATAATTACAAATTACAAAAAAATTATTAAAACTAAAATGAAAATGTAAACCGAAAACAAAAATTTAAAAAAGCTTATTAATAATATGAATGAAGAATAGAAAAACCTAAATAACTAAATAAGCATATATTTGAAGTAGTAAAAGTACATATTGCAAAAACCAAGTAAAATATTCAAATATAGAAATATAAGCTTTTTCAAAATATTGTATAATAAAAATTATGTAAATAATATAAAATAAAAGATGTAAAGGTTATTTTGGATTTGAAAGCTAATAATTTAGTGTTTACGTCAAAAAACAACCACAACAAAAACACACGAGGATGAGTAAATGATGGCATGAGGATAAAGACCACTAGACCATATCCGTGTGCTCAATTAAAAAGAGATGATCTGCATGTCACCACAAGCTCACCCTATCAACCACCATCAATATCAGCACATTGTCCAGACAGAGGCGGTCATGAACGTGAGATTTAATCATGGTTCAACATCGTACAAGAAAATAATTTCTTACATAACGCACACAACTCGTGGTAAACCGTATATTGACAGAAAAGGCCGTGCAGAAGTACAAAACAGTCATTATTATACAGACGGACCGATCACCGGTTCTCAAGCGGGTCATTTGTAGGAGCTGCGGGCCTCTCGCAATGAGCGGTCGTAAGGCATGGAGGCGAAGAAAGAGTTCCTCAGCTGACAGTTGATGAAGAACACGATGAGGAGGACCAGCAGGAAGAGCACCAGGCACATCACCACATACGTGGCCAGGTCCGGTTTGTCAGGCTCGCCCTCTCTCAGAGTGCTCCCACGGCCCGTGGGCTTCAGGAGGGCCGAGACGCTCACGGGCCCGTGGGACACGTTCAGCGGCGCCGGTGTGTGTGTGTTACTCATCAGATCGAAGTCTCGCGCTGCTGCCGTGGAGTTCAACAGCATCTGTCTCAGCATGATGAATCTAGACTGAAACAGACCAATACACAACATTCACTATTCATTTTACTGCGCATCTCATTATGTACATAAAACGTACTATCACTGCATACTGCATTATGAATAAATGACATTGGGGCTAGCTGTCACGGGGTCTGTGTGTCAGTTATATATCGGTCAGATTATACAGATGCTTGTTTTTTAGTCCTGACAGTATACATTCATTTTATTCTCTAAAATACAAACCTTTATGAATATTATATCTGCTGAGTGAACTGAACACATCAAATCCATACGGGCATATCATTAAAACTAAATTGATTAGATAATAAAGACATATTTGAACTGAAACATTGAATGTGTTCTCAGAATGTACATTGCAGGTTGGGGCAAGTTGTCACATGATGTTTATTTACTGTTTTATTTATTGCGGCGCTTATTCCAAAATAAACAACCAGCATCATCATCAAATTATTATTAAATCTGTTGGAGGAAAACTGATCACATTAAAACCACACTAACATATAATCTTTCTATGATAAAGATATGTTTGAAATGAAAAATTACATATGTTAAAACATGTTCTCAGGACCAGAGTATTGTACATACAACGCAGGTCGGGGCAAGTTGTCACACCTGCTTTTTTATTTACTAATTAAAACCACAATAAATCAAGAGATGAGTCATTAATTAAGACAAAATTGACCATATAAATAAGGTAGACTTGAAATGGAATGTTGAACTGATTTTCTGGACAAGAGTATTTTAGATATATCGCAGGTTGGGGCAAGTTGTCACACGTTATTTATGTACGCAGTTTAACTGATTCATTTCCATTACTGAAAATCCATCATATTTCATGTAATGCATTTTAAATGCATACTTGTGTTGCTTTTTTGTTACTTTTTTGTTTAAAGATATTCTCAATCCAGTATCAATACAACGCTAGCTTCTTATTGTGACAACTTACCCCATATCATGTGACAGCATGTTGAACGTGTGTTCAATGAACCGTGTCTTTTATCCAAACAACATGTACGTTTAATATATGTTTAATGTATGTTTACTTTCATAAAAATAAACCTAATAAGCTTGTAAGTGACATGTAACCCCGGGTGCCCTCTACATGTAACTTTATTTATGTAAATACGCCTTTGCACGCATGAGCTCTGGAATGAAACACAACTCACTGAAAGTGTCTCAGTTGCGCTTATTTCAGAGGTTTCAGGGTTTCGCTTACCGTCTGTGCGCCGCGGACAGCAGGGCGAGGAGGACGCGGCGCGTCGTTGCGTTCGCATTCCACGAACTCCTCAAGACCACCAGACCTCCAACACACCTCAGACTGGGGCTATGATCAACGGCACTACATCTATAGATGGCTCAACCAGTCTATCCATGTCCCACTGTTTGTTTTTCCATAGATTTATGCGCCAGCGGAGAGAGAAGTGCTCTCCAATCACACGAACGGATCCAAATGTCTTCAAATAAACGAGCAGTGAAGGTCAATAACAGCGCATGACGGGTCTCAGTATCCTTGCGCACACACAATCACTCCTTTCCGACAGGTTTCCATGGTTTGGAGCGGCGCCCGTCTACCCAACATCCCGTCGCATATTTATATCCAGGGAAAGTGGATTTCCACACGCACACCCGTCATCCGAGACCTAAGGTAACTGGGGTCGATCGATCCGGTTCGGCTGGAGAGGAAGAGTATTTAGGAACAAATAAAAGAAACATAGAAACGTAATGTACGCGAGCGGTTCTCTGTGCGCAATGGAGATGGAGACGCTCTTATGTCTCTCTCCCTCGCTCTCCTCAGACAGACTCTTTAATTTGAGGCAAAGTGAGTGGAAGAGTTTCAGGAGGGTGCGGAATGTCTCAGAGAGGTTTTACCGGGAGAGAGAGAAACATGCAGCCTATCAGGTGAACCAGCCATTTAAAGGGACCACTTGAGTTGATGCTGATCTCATTAACCCTCGGTTTTGTTCTGTCATTTTAGGCCGGAAAAAAAATGCTACTTTATCGGAATGGTACGAAACTAGATGACTTTTGTGGCTGTCGCTATATGTGACCAATAAATAAATAAATCAAATAAATAATAATAATATTAAAATAAAGAAAGAAATTAAATAATCTGTGTCTCAAAAATGACCACTATTGGAAAAGAATGGGAAATATGCAAAAATGAAAAGATTTGTGTGTGTGTGTGTGTACAATACACAAATAATTCATAATGCAGAAATAGACACCCACAGACAGACATGTATGAGCTAGCTTGAAATAAAATCAATAATTCAGCCACGATGCAGTAAAAACACAGACTACGATAAAGGGGTTACACTCTAAAACTTCAAGAGTACAAAACAGACACTCACTCACTGACTCAAACACACAACACACTATTATTCACTTACTCGTCTGGTTGTAACAATATGTTATGTAATGTTATGTGTAATATGTTATGAGAAAACTGACATTTCAAACCAACATTTCAAAGAAACAACAACAACCTAAACCTTTACATTGTCTAAATACATATCCAATACACAACTTAATCATAATAATTATTATTACTGTCTACAGGCCTTTTATATAAAGTATAACTATAAAGGAGTGGCTAAAAAGAAATACATTTTCTTCCTTAACTCCAACCAGATGGCACAAATTTGACTTTAAAAATGGGATTTTAAAGGCAGTGTCTCTATTTTGACGTGAAATACTGAAATAATTGAAAAGTAATTTGAAATATTAGAATTTTTTTTAATGGAATATACTAATCTAAATATTTATCCATGAAATTCTTTTAAAACACAAAATAAAATAGAAAAAAAGTACACAATTGAACAAAAATACATCACATTGATTGTATACGAAACAAAAGTTACGTTTCAGGTCTCCAAACAACACAAGTTTCTTCTCCGAAATAAACCTGGCATAGCCTACTGAACATAATGTGCCAGTATAATCATCAGTTCCTCTAATTAGCCTAACTGACACATTCATACAAGTTTTCTTAACAAGTTAGGACTGCTGCGTGATGTTCAACTAAACAAATCTCTCAATGAAGCCATGCTGATTACTGTCAAACTCATTCATTTTAATGTGTTTTAAGCCTGAGGACACACCCTCCTTGTGGTAATCACCACTGAAGAACATATCACAGCTCAGAGGTTAAACAGCTCATCAATATTCATCAGCACCTGTCTAGAATTAGCATTGCATACATGGGGTTGAACGGAGCAATCAGGACAGAGTCACATTGTTTGGGTGACCCCGTTAACGTGAACAGACGGGCCGATTGGACACGACCATAAAATGTCATTTAGACACAAAACTGTTTATGCAGCAGTAAAGAAGTGCTCACACCAAGGACATTAACTATGATAAAGTTTCATTTCTGAATTTAACACCTACTTTACCACATCCAATCAGTTCCTAGTAGAAAAAACAAGCCACACCCCCTAGTTTACTCACTCTGTTGTTTTTCCAATAGGTTTGCTTTTAGTTAGATATTTGATGTTATAAAAGCAGGGTGTGACATCATTATTGTGTACTTGTGATTGAATCTGAATCTTTGATACTGCAGCTCCGTCTCATGGTCACTACTGAGCAGACTTTGGCTCCAAATAACATCACTGGCACAAGATGACAGTGGCCATAACTGGTATGCTTTGGCTGGAAGGAAATGGAGAGGTATCATGTCTCCATATTTTTTACAGTCTACAATCAGATGCAGTTTTAAATGCAAAGGATTTTTTAATTGCTCATATGGAGATAAAAAAAAAACTGCTTTTCAGCGTTTTGTTTTCGGGGCTCTTTAAAACACCAGTACACTTAAGAAATAGAAAATAAAAAGACTTTTTGAGAGAACTACGCTTTAAAAGCTTAGCCTGCAATTTGCATAAAACTAAAGTCCTTTGAGAGTCTGTGTGTAGAAGACAAAAGCTTTCTCAATCTGTCTGTCCCAATCTGAATAGAACTATAATAAGCTTCTCCACTGTGTTATTGTGTCACTATTACTTGTGTGCAAATCACACAAATGTGAAAATAACGCACCCAGGAATCATTAGCATTTAAAAAGCACATCTCACCGTTAACCTAAAGGGGTCATGAATTGGGAAATCAAAATTTCCTTGAACTTTCCTTGAAGTGGCCATGATAATAAAAAACTTTATTCAAATACTCAAATAGCTCTTGTTTGTCTAAAAACAGCTTTTATTGAAACCAGTCTGCCAAAATGAGATCTTGTGTAATGTGTCACGTTATGATGTAATAGTGTTGCTAAACACACCTCCACAGAGGAAGATCAACGCCTGCTCCTACATCGCTGCCTGTTTAGCCCCACCCACCAATTTGCGCACATAGTGTAAATAACGAGAGAGACAAATGCAGGTCTATGCAGACACAACACAATCCAGATGGTTCCGAAGACAACAGGGCGCTGTCAAGTTGTGGAAAAACAGCTTTTGCGTTGCATCCTTCTGATCCAAACATCCAAAGATAGTGGATGAACTTTATTTCCAAAGTAAGTAAGTTCCAAAGCATCAGTAAGAACTTGATCCTTTGTTCATGTGATATTACCACAGATTTTCATGCAAGACTCGGAAAGACTGAAACTAAAAGATGATGCAGTGCTGACTACATTAGGTCAGATAGTAAATTCGCAACAATCAAATGTGTGTAACTGTTTTTATTCCATGGAAATTACGCTGTGTTTTACTCATCTTCAAAGCATCATAGGTGTATGTGAGAAATATTCCTATTTTGAACGTACTGGACTCTTTTTTTCTTACTTACAAGTCTCTGGGAATTGCAGGAGCAAAGGAAATGTTTCTTTACTCTAGCAAAGGAAAATCAGCCTCCTTTTGGCTTGTATTTTTTTTTCTATTTTCCTTTACAAATCCTTGGATTGTGCTTCTAATTCATGACATTTTGTTTTGTTCTTACGTCATCCGCCGGGACTGCTTCCGGTTACCACAGTCAGACGAAATATGGATATTTATCTTTAAAAAACACATGCATGCACTACAGGAGGCCTTTGTGAAGCGCCGTGTGATGTTTTATTACAGATGCACATACTTTATATAATGTCTTCCGAGCTGTAAACACCTGCTTAGTCCCATGAGAAGGCTTAGAGGGGTCTGAATAGTTTTTAATATAACTCCAATTGGATCCATCTGAAAGTAAACAGTCATATTAGGACGCTTAGAAGGTAAGTAAAACACAGCTCAATTTTTGGGTGAACTGACCCTTTAAACACATTATTTTAAAGGCGCTGAGTATTTTTAATCTAAATCACAGCAGTGATCTGTGAAGAATGTTAACTGTTAGCCAATCATAACTGGGCATCTACGAATGCAAAAAATGAACCAAAACACACTTAAAAGGTTCTCGATTGGCCACATTTTGTGGTCCTAACTGGCTCTATTATTTTCCTGTAAATAAAGTGGAAACATTTGGGGAAAAGCTGTCACGCTTTCAGCTTGAAAACATGCCAGTCTGCATTAGATGACCAGGTTAATGTGCTCTAGGAAGACTTTGTCACCTCATGTAAGCATCTTACACAGCAACGCTTCGCCAAAAGTGCAAAAATCTCCCCGCCGCAGCTGAGCATAAATATCCTCCGGTGGTTTTTGCATCCACTGGAAGGGAAGAACGTAGATGTAATTGCGGCAGGCTAAGGAGATTATAATTGCTTTGCAACTGACACTTTTCCTCTAAAGGGCCCATTTTGCCACCGGGAACCTTCCTGCCTCCCCCACCACAACACTGACCCATTTTTCTGTTCTTGCGCTGTCCAATTCAATCTACCTCTAATCCACTCGCTGACAAACTAAGTCGCTCGCCTTTATGAAATTCCACCTGGAGGGCTGTTATGATTGTAGAGATAGAGTGGACATGTACGGGACGCAAGTGAGAAAGAGAAAAGAAATGTAAGGGAGAATTTTTAGACCACCAAACAACTCTCTTTGTTCACCCTCATTAGTATCTGGCCTGGCAATTGAATTTCGCACATATATGTTAAAAAAAAGATACCATTCTTTCCCTCGCTTCTCTCATGCTGCAGGTTCTGCATGTAATTAACCACGTAAGACATAAAATCACACTTGAGGACAACAGCGCTCCATTACAAGAGGCGATGCGCAATGTTCCTCCTACGTTCCCGCTGATGACAGGAGCATGTTCTCGGCAGGGGAGACACAGGGTAATGGGAGATAAGTCTTCCCGCCAAAGGCCTGCTGACGCATTGGACGGCAGCCACACGAGGCTCGCTAACGAAGATCCGCGATTCATCATGTCAAGCTCTGGGTCTTTTCGAGGTTTCGTGAAGTTAGCACCCCGTTGCCGTTTGTGGCTGGGTCACATGTTATGAGCACAGTGTGAGTTTGCGAAAGGCACTCCTGACAGAAGTACACACAAGGTGAAGTGGGGAGTGCCTGGAAAGTAATATTTATGTAGAGGTGAGCCATGGAATTAGTTAGATCATGTCAGATTATATTTACTGCATTTAACAGACTTACATGCTTAGGATTTGGCATCAACTGATGAATAGAATATAGGAAAAATTTAGGAAGTTACAACATGATGTTTTGGATTAGTATTTGTGAAAAATATTTAGAATAAGAGACTCCAAATAATCTCTAAACTGATGTATTAAATTGGCTTGAGAAGTGTGGTGATTAGACTTATTTTCACTTGCTAGACAATAACAAAAAATGTTACAGGCTGCGTCCAAAATCTTAATAACTGCCTCTTCAAGTGGAATACATAGATGGCTACAAGTCGATTCCAATGATAATGGTTAACTTTAAGAAAACACGAAATTTGATAATTTTGTAATGTTTTTGTGCTTGTGTTGGGAACAGTATTAAAGACCAGATAACTCTGAAAATTCTATTAATGTTATTAGAAGAATATTTGTTTAGAACTTTAAAAGAACCTTGAACATTTCCTGTGAGCTGGGTATGATATTCCACAATCCTGTGCTTTCCAGTGATCTGTGAAGAATGTGGGCCGTCAACAACAGCTCTTAGCCAATAATAACAGTGGGCATTTTACGAATGCAAAAAATGAACCAAAACACCTTTAAAAGGTTCTCGATTGGCCACGTTTTCTGGTTCTAACTGGTTCCATTATTTACCTCTGACAGTTCAAAATGAATGAATTGTCCATCTTTCCATTTTTGATTTCATTTATAGAAATAATTGAAAATTGTAGTAATTAAATATTCACTCAAAGCTTGCTCTGTTCTGTTGTATATCATTAGCCCTTGATCATAAATCTATTTGAAAGCATTTTCGGGAGGCACATTTGTGTGTCTGCAAAGTCATTAACTGATAGGCCAGCAAGGAAACAATTCAGCTGCCTGAGCTTCAAAAAAAGCCATAGACTTGCATTTAAGAAGGGACCTGAGCCATAGCAACCACCTGACAATGCACTACAAATCAATCAGACATGCATTTTCATCATAAAATATTCAAATATAGTTTAGAATATGCATGTTTTTTGCCTGTAAAATCGTTGTAAGAATCGTCTTGTACGGTCTGACACCGATTTCATGGCTGCAGCACACTGATCTCAGCCTGGTATAAAATCATCAGGGAATAAAGAATGTGATCACTGTGGACCAGCGCTGGCAGAGAGCAGGACTTCATTTATATAACTCTGTTAAATAAACAGACACTATCCAGGCAGGGTATGGAATATCTCTCTTTCTCCTCCCATGTATAATACCGCTCAACATCGACCGCCCACTTTTACAGCAGCCTTGGTTCTGGAAGTATTTTTTCTCATTCATTTTCTCCATAGGGATTTCAGAAAATGATTCATTACAGAGTTGTGAGCCAAGAACTGTTCCAACCTGCTCTCAGATGAATCACAACATTTAATCCGAAATGTATGTGACAATCTGAAGCTACTTATCACATTAAACAGTCCGAATGATGCAATCAAATCAAAAACATCAATACAATATGATACTATTGAATTTTAATTGAATTAAAGGAATTTAAATATAAAACACAATACAGTTGAAAAGTTTGGGGTCAGTAAGTTTTTTGAATGAAATTAATGTTTTTATTTATGATTTATTAAATTGTTCTTAAGTGACGGTAAAGACATGTATAATGCAAAGATTTCTACTTCAAATAATCGCTGTTGCTTTAACCGTCATCAAGGAATTCTGTTTCAGAGAAAATATGAAGCAGCAACTGTTAATATTAATAAAAATGAAAATGAAAATGCTTTGAATAAACTTTGATTATGTTTTTTCAGTCCTTCATGCAACTTGCTAGAGCACTCTTTTTTCATGGATGGTGTAGATCTTTTTTTATGATCCGTAGTTACTGCAACAGTGAATCCTGTATGAATCAGTTTCACACCTCTACGCACAATGTGAATCGAGGTTGTGGCTTCTTAACATCATATTAAACTCTCTCCATTTCACACGGTCTCTTTACCAACCTCTCTCGTCTTCATCCTCCTCTTCACGTCTGTCTCAGATATGTGTCATCACACTCCCCTCGTCCTGTACTGATTTCCATAATTCTGTCAGATCTCACTCGATGTGTCTCATTATGTTTATATGCAACACAGAGCGACACGCACGTTAGCTGGCATTATCATCTGACCCGGGAGAGTGGAGCTCAGGAACGTCTGGAAATAACCCACAATTCAATGTTATATAAACAGTAGAAAATCCCACCGACAGACTCAACAAACACACACACAGGAATAGACTGGAGTGAGAGGATTCGGAGATGACAGATTTCATTAGCAGAAGCGAGACACTAGCCAGTCTATCGACATGTGCTGGACACCAAATCTCTGACGGACACAGAGAAAGAGAACATATGCATATGCGTACGCGCACACACACACACACTGTGGGGTTGTAACATGTTTCTATGTAGTTGCTAAGGAGTTTTGGCTGTTTTTTTAATGTCACTGTATGGTTTCTAAAGCATTTGTATGTTGTCATATGAGTGTTACTATGTGGTTGCAAAGGTGCTATGGGTGTTGACATGTGGCCAGTGGTTGGTTTCCCACACTAGGAATTTGTGCTCTGCATCTAGAGGTCGACCTCTGGGTTACAGGTCCAACTCTCTATCCGTTAGGCCACGACTGACCCATAGGATTAGCATGTTGCTATGCAGTTGCTGTTCTTGTAAACATGTCAATATGTAGTATTTAGGGCATTTGTGTGTAGTAACTGTAACTTTCTTGGTTTCTAAGGTTCTGGCTAGCATGTTTCTATGCAGTTGCCAGGGTTTTCTGAGTATTTTTAGTACATCACTATGTGGTTTCTGGGTTGTTTTCCTATAGTCTTGTATCAAGAGAGTCCACCCTCACATCGCTGTGATCTTTTGGTCTATACATTGAAGCTTGTGCCCCTCAAGTAAGTCTGCAGGATTGTTTCTTCTGTTTAATTTTCCAGCAGACAAACACACTGAAGTTTAACGTCCACTGAGATTCTAAAAGTAATGCTTGCTTTAGAAAAAAAAACACTAATATTCCAATTTAAACATTTAAAATGAGCTCCAGATGGGTGAAAACTGTGTGCGTGCCTGCACTGTATCTCAGAGAAATGTCTATCTTACTCTCTTTCTAGATAAGACTGGATAGTGATGGATTTGTTTAATGGGCTGTTTTTATGCCATAAGCTGACCAGCTGATGTTAAACTGGCACACATATCTGATCACATTCATTTCATCGCAGTACACATCAAGTATATGCAAATAATAGAAAATGTTTAGATGTTGTAACTACTCACCATTTCCTTTCAACTTTTAGCTTTTTAGCTGTTCGTGTGTACAGAGTCCTGCAGTGACAAACGAATTAGAGAAAAATATTCCAAGTTGTGAAATCTTAACAATCAACAAAAGAATATGTACACTCATAGAAAAATGATTACAAATTTCAGAATAAGTATACTGGGCACCACTTTCTCTTTATGCTTTCTCTGACTTTTTGGATGATTTTGTTACTTCTGCAATAATAAAATGTTGGCATTGCATAAATGTGCAGTTATTTCTTATAGTCTCTTAAACCTATCCTCTCAAACACTCACTCCATGAGAGCGTCTATCTGAATCCATAAAGATCACAGAATGTGAGACGTGCGTGCAGCGAGAGAGAGAATACAATGAATTTTAATGGCTGTTTGTGTCAAGTGTTTCTCCACATGGCTGGACAGAAATCAGA
Source organism: Enteromius afrohamiltoni (assembly GCA_034779775.1). Lineage (NCBI taxonomy): Eukaryota > Metazoa > Chordata > Actinopteri > Cypriniformes > Cyprinidae > Enteromius > Enteromius afrohamiltoni. The sequence continues at coordinate 4,669,814 of JAUYWG010000048.1, forward strand.
GCAGTGTCTCAAAGATCAGCCAAAGACAAACATCACATCAAAAAATAAACATACATTTTCTGCACAAAATGACAGTGTTTTTTCCACATGCAAAAATTACATAGCTATGAAATTGCAAAGTTGCTCTGATACAGTTTCATTTCCTTGATTTGCTAAACCGGGCACTCAGTTTGCTAATTAATTTCCTCTATATGCTAAATCGTATGCTTGATTTGCTAATTCGTTGCCTTGATTTGCTAAATCGTGCACATGATTTACCAATTTGTTCCCGAGAGCTCTGTCAGAGTGATGTAGCTGCACAGGTCCCTCCCACAGTAGTTGATTGACTAGGCCATCTTACCTTAGACCCATCCTGAGTGATTATATCAAGCCAATTACATAATTAAGCAATCCAATTCAGTTTCAATTTAAAGAATGCATAACCTCAGCAAATGCATACCTGAGGGTCAGAGAAAAGCTATTCTGCTTACAGAAAAATCCTACTGTTATTTTTCACTTCACTTAAATACTCCAGACCAACACCCCCACAACCTTTAAACGCAAAAGCCTTTTGGCTGCACTTTTCGCGGCCTTAGGGCTGCACCTGCTTTGAAATTCCCATCTGGCCCTTTGGAAGGACACACCTCTTGGTTGCAAGCCCAATTTCTAGAAAAGTGTTCAGTCTTTGTTATAATGTAAGTGACTACTGTGAAATTTAGACCATTTTACCAATCGCTCAGATTGTTTACTGTCCTGAGGGTTAGTGTCTGTTGTCTTTGAAGATCCCAGATTAGCTTTTTATTGCATGCCATCTGCAAGCGCGCGAGAAGTTTCTCTGCATTATCTGCTCGACGAAGAGATCCAATTTCTTCAAACCTTACATTGCCAATCGTCTTTCCTCTTTAGGCCGATCGACTGTTGGCACTGGTTACCTCAATAAAAATCAACAGGATTTTTTAATCAAAAGTGACTGAACCATTACTAAAAGACAAATTCTGAAATATTATTATTTTGAAAAATAATGTGCATTAAAAGTCAACAAATCCTTGATTATTATGAATATTTTCATTAAAAATGCGTCTCTATGCACTTTTCAGAAAAATTCTAATGCATTTAATCTATTAAATAACCGAGAAAGGTTTTGGACATGTGAAGATTAAACTTTTTTAGTAAATAGGGTACCACACTTCAGCTATTATTTTGTTAGGGTTGGTAAACTACATGTTATTTCATCCTTCTAGAAAATTCTCAATCTAGGCTTCGTAACAGCTTCTTATGTGGCTGTAAACATTTAATTTTAACGTGGCTGTAAGTCCTATGCATTGTTAGTTTTACTTTCACAGAAACTAAGCCTACCTTAAGGTCTGAACCATCTCCACATAAGTGATAAAACACCCGAACACTTGGGATGCATAAACAAAAAACATTGTCGAACAACAATATAAAATGTGGGAAACTATTAATTGGGGATTCTACTAATTGTACTATATATTATTCAGCACGATTGGAAAATACTGTAAATTAATAAATGACGTTTAATGTCTCAGACAGCACCTGTAGTCCCCCTCAGCTGCTTGTTAGCAACCATCTTATTCAAACCAACTCTTATTCAAAGAACCCATATTGACTTTGGAACCAGAAGTGCTAAAATACTAACTTGTTTCCAGGTTTTTGCCAACAATGTTACATCATAGTACCCCCACTCTATATTGTGCTTGTTAGTAGTAAGTTTAGCGGCTAAAGTTTACAGTTTGCTCATCTCTCCATGGATGAGAGGGGCGGGGTCAGCAGAGCTCATTAGCATTTCAAGCAACACTCTAGCTATCACTCTTTTTACTCTAGCATTTTTAACCAAAGTATGTCATAGACATTTCATTAGGATCCTAATGAATCATATCAAGTAAATGGATAAAATAGCTTTTAATGTTCAAGGTTCTCCTATTATTATGTGAACAATCTCTGAACATTTTGGAATAATCCATTCATTATGTATTTATGCTAATGTTTTGTAAACATTATTGTACATTTTAACAAACATTCTATTAGTGTCACTGGCGGACTACTTTTCATAACTTGAGAGAACCATGGACAAAGCACATTTTGTTAGCTGAGTAAACAAGCTCATACATGGACACATAATGACAACAGATCGTAAATTTGGCTCCGAATTTACCAGTTTCGATTAAAGCAATACAACTTAAAAATTAAATGCAAATTACATGCAAAACACACAATAAACACAAACAACCGTCTCAATGGGTAGTTTGAAAGCGTGTGTCATTATTTACACGCTCTGCACAGCATTTGGGATGCTGGCGGTCATTATCGTGAGCGTAAACATGAACGGAACGAGGTTGTTATTATTTCTCATCACAGCTTGATAATAACGCACTATGGAATGAGTCAGATACTGGAAAAAAAAAACTGATTTGTTTTCTCTGTAGCTTCGTGCATTTGCACATTTACTGTATCTTGAAACCGAGTCCTCACAAGATTGGTTTAATTATAAATCAATGAGCGAAAAATCGGTGGATATTTCCAGGCCTCTCCTGCTGTTGACTCTGTGACTGTAGCACGTCCTACTCAGCTCTGACTCACTCCACATCTAATGCTTTCTGTTAAAATTAGAGCTAGCGTGGTTAGTTGGTTCGCAAGCTAGTTGTTTGTTCCAGCGGGGTGTGTGTGTGTGTGTGTGCGCATGGATTTGACAAACCCTTAGCGTCCCATAATAACCCATGAGTCGGTTGACAGGTGAGAGCAGACAGAAGCGCCACGCGTTCTGCTGTTTGTCCCACGCTGTGACAGAACTGATTCTGTATGTTCTGCTTTCACTCTCCAGTCAGTGCGACTGCAGTATCACCTCAGATGGCAGGACAGTGGACACACAGCGGTTTCCAAATCACAAGGGTGTTGTTTACATGGTACCAGAGCTGTAGAGCCTCTAAGGATAAACATGTGGCTAGATGTGTTAAAAGTTTGTGAGGTGCATCACATCTCAAGGGGGAATTCATTAAGAGTGAATTGCGCTTGCTGATAGTATGTTTATTTGCACAAGTCTTTGTGATCCTCACGTGGTTTTACAGTCTCTAGTCTGGCCAAACAGTTTAGACTGGTCTATTTTGATGGGTTTGGAGATTATTTAGATGATTAGGCCACCTCAGGCGCAGATTACGTTAAACAACTTTTCAATTTTCAATATTGTTATTGTTATTGTTGGCAACTTACTCTTGAAAGTCGCCTTACGTATATAGTGGTCCATAGAAACAGCTGCTTGCTCATTGGGCATCTATCCCCAGCAAGCAAACAACGTCATGAAACATTGATACTGGGTTAAACTTCAGTTGCAAAATTCAACGTAAGTTTAATGTTGAATTGATATTTAATCCCAACGTCAGCTGACGTCAATATTTTATTCTTTTTAGGTAACCTAAAATCCAGTGTTACATCAAACTGATGTCAAATACTGACGTCAATCCAATTCCAATTTTCAACCAAAATGCAACGCCTGTCCAACGTCAATCTGGTGCAATATAAACCTCCGGTGCCTGGTGGGCCTATCCTCCTTATTCTTCAAACTGGAAGTAAGCCTTATCTGCAGAATATTGACTAATGGGCTAGTGTTGACTTAAAATCGGGACAAAATTTGTGTATTGTGTACCTTATTTATTTGTGTGCAATTTTTTTTATTTTCAGCACACAATTTCTATACCAGGGCTGCCCAATCCTACTCCTGGTGATCTGCTGTCCTGCAAAGTTCAGCTCCAACTGTTATCAGACATACCTAAAGCAACTAATTAAAATCTTCAGGATCACTTGAAAATAAAAGGCAGGTGTGTTTGATTAGAGTTGGAGCTGAACTTTGCAGCACAGTCGTTTGCCAAAAGCAGGATTGGGCACACCTGGTCTATACCATATTTTTGCAAAATTGTATAAATTTAAATGATCAAACTCCAGATTTTAAACCCCAGCTTTAGAATGTTCAAAAACTTGTCACTTATAAGGTTACATACAGTTGCATTAGTCACAATACATAACTCAACACTCTTCTCACACTCCTATATCGGCTGGATTCAATCTTCTGGCCTTTCTTAATTCTGTCTGTCTGAATGTCTTCTACAGGGTGGCAGGCCATTTTCTGCTGTCGACCCCTGAGATCACAAACTCCCACTTAACTCTGATCTTTCGTCTCCAAGATCACAATTAAAAACTCTCTCACTTTTAAATTGTGTTGTCACACCATGAACTTTTTTTGCTTTTTACTTTGTTCTGATTTACTTTTTTTCTTCTAAAGTCTACAGCCCGTTCACACCAATAATAATAACTATGAAGATAATGATATTCCACAACAGCGAACAATATTGTCTGTTTATTCTGACAGCACACACTTTATACTCCTAAGCTTGTAAGGTTATGATGGACTCTGATGAGCTGTTGAAGTTTGTATGGTTCATTTGGTTCCCTACAAGCTCAGTATTAAATATTAAAGAGGGAACTGAATGTAGAAGAAGATTCAATGCCAGATATAGCACCCCTTATGCTAAACACAAAAAATGCAACGTATACCGCTGTGTGCTTTTGGAATTTGAATTTTAGGCCTAAAAGTGAACGCTTTTCATCTAGAATAATAGTAATACATTTTATTTGTAGAGTGGACTTTACACTAACAGTACAAATTGTTGGTGAGTGTTAAGGGATTCTGATCACCTGTAGAAGCTCTCATCAGTCGTCCAGTACCTATCCCAGGGTGCCGCAGGGCGACTGGCTTGACAGGAAAGAATGAGATGGTGACAATGATGGCGGCGCTGGTGGGACTTTGCTGCTGACAGTAATGAGTGATGGCTTCTCTCCAGGGAAAGAAAAGTTTGTGAGGAAGAAAAAAAAGAAAGAGGAATGTATAGGGAATAAGTGGTGTCATTCTTCTTTCCATACGCCAGTGCGTTTGTGCCCGAGAGGACTGGAATATAATCAATATCCTTCTGTTCAAATGCTCTCACACACACACACACACACACACTTGAGGTGTTGTAGAGGAACTCTTCAGCATGATGTTTCTCTTTACGGTTCTGGTGGAGGCCGATTAAACCAATCAAACATATGGGGGTTTTGTCACACGTCCATGAGTTTGAAAATGAAAGAGGTGTCCTATATGAATGAAAAAAAAAACCCTCACAAATTAATGGACCTTAATCAGGAAAGATGCCATTTTTAATTGGATGCAAATGAATATGAGGTATTTGGCTACTGGAAATGTTTTGGAAAACACATTGTAATGTTTTATTGACTGAAAAATGAAATGTTTGCTGTTTTAAATTCCATTTATTCTGATTAATTATTATGAATGGTCCACAACGCAAAGGCAGCAATGAATGGAGACCGAACAAAAAGAGATCTTATTTCTCAGATGTTTCTCCTGAGAAAAAGACTCAGAAATTAAGAGTTCTCAATGTCTCAAACTCAAATAGAATTGTTTAGTAAAGTAAAAATAAAAGATTTAAATTAAAATAAAATAAATCTTCTTCAAAAATAAATAAGCAAAATAGGGTTTAAGATAAGTTGAAAGTTGAAATAACAAATAGACTATAAGACACTTACAAAAGCTTACATTTAAGTTGAAAGACTGAAAGAAAAAAAAAACAAGAAAAAATTAATAGTTGACCTAAGACAAGAATGCATTTTGGTCAGGTTTTAGAACATCTTTGATGAAAGGTTTTGATGCACTTCAAATGTTGACTAGTGTGTGTGAAGAGTTGATGCTTTGGTTAAGGTCTGGGAGGAGATCCCTCAGGAGACCATCCTCCACCATCAGGAACATGCCCAGGCGTTGTAGGGAGGCATGTCACACACTACTGAGCCTCATTTTGACTTGTTTTAAGGATATTACATCAAAGTTGGATCAGTCTGTAGTGTGTTTTTCCACTTCAATTTTGAGTGTGACTCCAAATTCAGACCTCCATGGGTTAATGAATTTGATTTCCATTGATCATTTTTGTATGGTTTTGTTGTCAGCACATTCAAATATGTAAAGAAAACAAAAACTAATAAAAATATTTCATTCATTCAGATCTAGGATGTGCTATTTTAGTGTTCCCTATTTTTTTGAGCAGTGTATGTACGAACTAAAGCATTTCTCATTAAATTGTTCAAAGATCAAGTGATCTATACGACTTTTAATTTATAGCAATACCAATTATTTGGAACTGAGACAAAGTTGTTATTTGAACGAAACCTCCTTGGGAACTCTTGAACTCTAAAAGTGAAAGCTCTGAGCAATATAATGTTCCTCTGGGTAGAGACTGCAGCGCTGGCACGTGTTTTTAATGCATAAGTAAATTAATTAAATGAAGGAGCCAGGCACATACACAGACCACAAACCTGTGCCAGCGTCAGTCATGCCACCGCATTCATGTGACGCCCCCAGAGGGTGGCATCATCTCACAATGTCACACTCGCCTGCCTCTTCCTCCCCTCCTCTTCCTCAGCAGCTCCCTGAAGACGTCTGGACACACGCCAGGCGAGATGTCATGCACCCCGAGCCTTCAGGTCCCTCTCCTGGAGCCATGCCTGTGTTTATTTCCTGTTTTATATCGTTAGGTCGATGTTTGAATGTGTCGCTGCAGCTGAAACAGGATTTAGACTGTTTAGCATTCAGCAGCGTGTCCCAAAACAACCTCTGCTGTACCTCGCCTGGGACACAAAAACAAAATGTGTTATGATCCAAACATCATGTCCCTGCACCCTTAAGGATGAATCACTATCACGTAGTGCACTGGAAAACATAATTTGTCCAAATATCAAAACAACACCCTAGCCTGCTCATTAATACACTAATTTGGCTCGTTTCAAATCCGTCCCTGACCAGAACTCAAGGATGTGTCTCAAAACAACACAAGATTCAACTGAAATTCATTTTTAAATCAATCTCTGCTGCAGTCTACACTACAATCAATATATCAATCAGTATATATATATATATACAGCTTATGTTTAACACTCAATATCAAATATTTCCAAACCAAACCAGATTGACTAATTCAATTAATTTCTATACAAAATCTCAAGGAACGTAATGATTCAGAATCAGTTTCTGCGACATGTATGTCTCAACGCAAAATTCAGTTCATGTGAAATCAATTTAAAACTTTTAAGAATCCTAATAATTCCACACAAAAAACAAGATCAAAATAAAATATTGTTAAACTGTTTAAAGTATTTCAATATAAATATCATAACTGTTACACAAGTATAGTATATATAGTATGTGTTTTAACATTTTTTTTTAATTGACCTGATTCAAGACATTCATTCATTTGAAATATATATATTAGACTGATCTAAACGTCAAAGTAGAAGAAGAAGGAGAAAAATGTTTAACTCAATAAAAAAAGAATGCAATCAAGATCAAAACCAGATTCATAATCTGATTCAATTAATTTCAGTGAAAAATCTTCTTCTTAAAGGGTTCATCAGGTGCCAATTTTACATTACATTTTCATCATGCCATTCTAGTCATTGTTGCTTTAAATGCTAATGGCCTCTGCTGACCCCGCCCCCTCTTCCATGGGGTGACCAGCAGACTTTGAGCTTAAAGGAATAGTTCATTCAAAAAAGAAAAGTCTGTCATATTTTACCTTCGTGTTCGGCAGAACAAAGAAATTCATACGGGTTTCGTACTACTTGAGGGTGAGAAAATAATGAGAATTTTCATTTTTGGATGAACTATTTCTTTAATGACAAAATGCACATAATGTAAACTACTAATGTAAACAGTTCAAAATCACAGTATATATAAAGCAGTAGGAGAAAAGCCCTACTATTTCCAGACAGATTCTAAAGTCAGCATCCTCTTTCCATCCCATGAGGCCATGGGAGAACATAACATAACAACATGGGCTGGTAACATAACAATAACAACATCACATATGCAGAAGGTCATCAGGAATACATTACATACACACATTCATGTACGCACTTTTTAATGGCTGTGAAAAAGTATTATGTGATTTTAGATGCAGCCCACGTGTCTAAGAGGAAATTTGATTTGCTGCTGGTTCCAGCGGACAGAGGTGAGTATTAGTGCTCACGTGCGAGCAGGTGAGCGCCTGCAGCAGTGTTAAAATGCCCCTCACATGATTAATGGCTGGCCTCCTTTAACACCTGACTCAGACAAAGACGTGATATCTGCAGGCATGAGTGATTTCTATTCGCTCATTTTTGATATATTAGAACACAATGATGATTGCAAATAAATAATATATGATGCATTAGCGATTATGAATCATATTTCATATTTAGATATGTACTAGTCACTCTCATATTCATCCAAACCCATATGCTGTTATTTTTCTGTGCAACACAAAATAAAATTTTATTCGTCATATTACAAAATTGCCAGTCCATAATGAGTTTCTGAAGCTTGTTAATAGATCAAATTCATGTCCAGAACTCAAAAATGGCAGATCACATGATCCTCCAATGACAGGTTTGTTTAAAACAGACTTCATTTAAAGGAACGTTTTCTCCTTAAGGCTAATGAATCTAATAAATATGTTTACCTGGCAAGTGTTGTAAATACAATACGTCACTTTAATTAAGAGGACGAGTGTGTTACTGCAGACTCCGGTGAGCAAATTTACAGACACAAGGCCGTCTAAAGGGTTTCCTCATCCTCCACGATCCCGCTGGGTCGAGCCATGTCTGCCCACGAGCAGCTCAGACAAGAAAAACCAAGCAGATTCTGATAGACCACAGGAGGATGAATCATCCTGCCACTCACAGGGAACGCTGAATGGAAATTAAAGGCATATTTCATACAGAAATTCCCTGAGGGCCTGAGACGATCTCCATGGAGATAAGGAAGCTGCAAATTTTATTTTATGTCTTAAAAAAAACACAGGAGTGATTTGCAGAAGGCCATTAATAACACCTGAGCAAGTAAATCAATTCCGCTTAGAAAACATCTGAATAAATTAAAAGATTTAAAGCCAAAAAATGAAATCTAAACTGATTGGGCGTGAGTAAATGATGACAGGTTTTTAATAAGTAGCTTTAAGCACTTCCCAAAGACCATCCGTGTTGTCCTTGTGTGAATGAAAGTGACGCTGAACAGAATGCGTGTTTATGGGAGGACATTGATATGGAGCTGTCACAATACACAATGTTTAAGAGCAGCACTTTACACTGCAGACATGCTCAATAAATACTGGCCTTTTATAAACGTTTGACCCCATCATTTCCAACGTTTACAAAGTTTATGGGGTTTTCAGCTAGACAGCTCTCGCTTTAGAGTTACAGCAAGCAACCAATACAAATAAATGAAGCTATAATAAAATGTTCCACATATACAAACCAAACATGCGCATGTTTCTGATCTTTTGTTTCCCAGTATTTTTTGCACTACACAAAAATAACTCTCTCTGTCCAAATGCACATCCATCACCAGTGAAGTGCTACTAGTAGTGTGTAGAAGGAGGAGTCCAACCCCTGTCATAAAATATCTTGAAAGAAAGAAAAAAACACTTAATACTCCATATCCTCATGAACTTAAATCAATAAAACAATACCCCCCAGGTGCACCCCGGAGACCCTTTTATGAGATTATCTTTGGAAATGTTTTTTGGCCGTCTCTGGACAGTTGCCAGGCAATATCTGAATGTTCAATTGAGTGGAACGAAGCATTGTTGAATCATTTGAAAATCAAGAGACTCACTTTCAGAGGGCATCTGTAAGTGTGTGTGTGGCCCGTATCAGCAGATGTTCTGTCGAGCTCTAGTGACTGTCATTGAGGGTTGACAGCACACATGGTGAGCGAACGCAGCGATGACGGCGGAGGATGATGATGTCACAGATTTCCCTGAAGAAAGAAGTGCTTCAGCGTTAAAAGTTGCAGACAAAATTCTCTATTTTGAAATCATCAAAATGGCATTATGGCATCACTGAATGCTGACCATCGTATCATTATGAGTCATCAGGGATTTTAAAATTGTAACTTGCGAAAATTAGCCTAAGTAAAGGGTTAAATAGTTAAATGTTCCATCCACCTACTGACTTTAACTGAAAACCGTTTACTGTTGCCTTTTTGTTTTATTACACACTATTTTCCTATTTAATACTCAGTCTGCATTTACAAACTTCAATGTTTAAAGTACTATATGTATATTAAGGTGACTTTATTTTTCATTGCTAAAGCAAGACATTTTTTGTTAATGAGAGATATCTGTTCATTAGCTACTTAAGAGAAAGAACAAGAAGAAACGTTTTGAGAGTTATGACTTGGACCAGCAACAGATGTACCATGTAACCTCCGGCAGATTCATTTGATTTTATGCCCTACAACATGAAAAGCTCAAAATGTCACGTGTTGTCATCTTGGAATTACGGTAATTATGACATGGCGTGAAAGCAGCAGTAATTACCGTGATTATGAGATAACTTGTAGAAAGCATCCATGTCCTCGTAGAACTCATGAGTGCAACTTGGGAACTGGGACTTTTCTGGGAGCTACAACTTGTACGATCAGGCCACCTCAGGTTCAGTGGGTGCTATGTGCACATATTTCAAAGGCGTGAACAGCTCCAAATAGACTGCCATGTGTTGTCATTTCAAAATTAGAGTAATTAATACAGCAGGCAGAGTAAATATCTTCTGGCACAGACGATCTACCAGCGTGATAAAATACCTGTCGCAGGTGTCAAGCGATGGCTTCTTGAAGACATTATTTTCACGGATGGCAAATATTATACGTCGACCCCGTTATATGTTGAGCGGTGACACTAATGGAATATGGATGTTACCGTGGAGACGAGCACGACCTCATCCTACGGGTTATAATGGAAGTTGCCGGATAATGTCACAAAGGGACGAAGTAATAAACACAAACCCCTGAAGCTCATTTGTGTAATATTCATGTTTTATGTCATATCCTCCTGTGGAAAACTACATTTATTTCTATTTAGTGCTTGTTTGTGCAATCGAGTTTCTTATCAGCACGTCTGCAGATTTTGATGTACTGTTTACAGCTGCGAGCTCTGAATATGATGAGCATCAGGGGAAATTTCATGTTTCAATTTTGCTGACATTCGTCTTCTGTTCCACAGCGTGCCAATAATATTCACAGAGAGAATTCAGTTGAAAAGTCACAAAATGAAAAGGTCATTTCCGAAAGGAGCACATTATAAAAATTGCATTTTGGCTATAAATAGTACATTGTAGGCCTACATCTTTTAATTTTCCTCACACAAATATCTGGATGCATGGGCGAATCACATAAAAACACTTCCATTTTACCTAAGAAGATTAAGAAGATAATGTTTTGACTTCAGTTTATCTCTATATAAATAATACATTAAAATCAGTTCAGTAATACAATTTTTTTTTATCATTTTTTAATAGAGATCAAATCTATCTATCTATCTTAATCATGCTGATGTTATGAGCACAGCACCAGAGAAAATTAATTTTTTCCTCACATTTGTTTTCTGCATGATAATATGAAGAGAACTGGCTGTGACATTAATACATGAAAATAATTAAATACTAATATGTCAATCTTTTAAATTCACTGTAGAGGGCATGAAAGATGTTAGATGAAAAAACTTGACAAATCTCTCTCTCTCTCTCTCTCTCTCTCTCTATATATATATATACCAACTAAGAACATTTCTTAATTTTTCACAACTTTTAATTTTAGTTATAAATAGCACAATTATGTTGCGCAGTCATGTTTCTTCTTGTACAAGAGAAAAATACACATTCTGAATATCTGTGTATTTAATTTACCATTAGTGAAACAAAAAATACATTCAGATAAATCTAAAGACTTACTGTAAAACTATTAAAAGTGTACATGTCATGTAAACACTCTTGTTGTCTCTTACACTCAGTTGCTATGAAAAAAAGAAATCATTTATTCTGTTTGAGCAGGTGCTTTATACAGGCAAAATCTTTAATAAAAGCCCACAAATATTGTTTTGTGTGTATGTTTGTGTGTGTGTGTTTGGGTAAATCTCACAAAACCTGACAAGAACATGTCTGGGTCATTTAACGTGCATCAAAATCAAAAGGAAAAGAAATAATAATTATGAAATCATATTTTGTACATTAAAATATAACATATATTAAAATGTATTAAGACATAAATAATATATATGAAACAATCTTTAATGTAAACTGTCCAGGTGCCAACAAAATAAATAATAAAAAAAACTATTTGCACATTAAAATGTAAAACATTTGAAATAATTTTAAATACATATATATATTTCGTATTTTTTAAAGTGTAAAGTGTTAAAAAAATGTTAAATTAAAACATTGATATACATAATAGAAATTAAAATTCATTCAAATTCTCCAGCTGCATTACAGTAAAAATAATTTGAAGGGAAATGTGCTTTAATGTCATGAAAATATAATGCCACAAACATGCCACAAATGTTCTAAAAATAAGCTTATTAGTTTGTGCAAAATATTATTATTCTTTTTTTTTCTTTTTTGATCTTTGGGTGAAATATTGTGTGTGTGTGTGTGTGTGTTAATTAGACGGCCTGTACGGTGTGAAGAGGAAAAAAAGCTGTCTACGCACCTTCCCACTGTTACTGCTCATCTGACTCATAATTAAATATTTTAAATGAAATCATATCATAACTGTCATAACATCACAGTGTTTTATCTACTGTTTTCCTTTTCTCTGTATGTTTCTCTCCCGTGAGACACAATCTCAGGACGGGAAATGACTCTTAAGGGAGGCGATATCCCAGAATGCACTGCATACCTGCTGTGAGCCTTTTACCCTCATTTAGTCTGTTTGTCTCTCCTCTCAGTCGTTTTCATCTTTCACTTTCTCCTCTGGAAGATGTTCAGTATCTGAGTGAATTCACATCAGGTCATCATTCATGGATCACAGTCCCGTTTGCTCATTTCCTCCAGAAAGAGTTGAATCAAACCAACCAGCTCTCAGATAAATCATTTTGATTGGACTGATGGAAAATTGAATCAGTCTGGGGAACTAAAGCTGTTTTATATTATCAGAAAACATCACTACTCTTTTTTTTCTTTATTAACTAGCACTAAAAATATCTGAATGTGATTCATTAGATGAAGTGTGTGTCTGTATCAGTGCATCTAGGATCTATTCACTAATTCATTTTCTTTATTCTTAGCTGGTGATTTTTAGTGGATGTTTGAGTCCAACATGGAAGCTTGTTTTCACTACAGAATAAAAAAATTAACTAAATTGATTGCAATTTTGTATCCTTTTTTTCCTGAATTGATTTGCAAAGAATAAGCTTGAATAGATATCTCAAGTTTCTCTCTTTGTATCGTAATTGTGGGAATAATTCAAATTAAAATTCAGCCTTTTTTTGCAATTGCTAGGTTATTGCTTACAATTGGACGTCTTTTCTCAGAACAGGTAGTTTATATATACAGTGAGGTCAGTAGGTATTTGATCACCCTGTGATTTTGCAAGTTCTCTTACTTAGAAATCATGGAGAGCTCTATTTTCAGCATCGGTGCATTTCCACTGTGAGTGACAGAATCTAAGAAGAACAATCTGGAAATCACATTGTATGATTTTTGAACAATTTATTTGGGTATTACTGTACAAATAAATATTTGATCACTTTGCTTATCAGGCAGATTTCTGACCCTCAAAGACCTGGTATTTAGCTTTTAAATAGTCCAGCTACACTCTGCTCATGATTCTAAATTAGTAGCACCTGTTTGTGGTCGTTAGCGGTCATAAATACACCTGTGCACCCCACAATCAGACAAAGTCTAGGTAGCAACATGGACAAAAGACACAAGAGACAAAATTGTAGACCTTCACAAAGCTGGAAAGGGATACGGGGCAATTGCCAAGCAGCTTGGTGAAAAAAAAAACAACTGTTGAAGCAATTGTCAGAAAATTGAAGGGGCTAATAATGACTGTCAGTGTCCCTCAGACTGGGGTCCCACGGACAATCTCTCCTCGTGGGGTATCAATGATGATAAGAATGGTAAAGAATCAGCCCAGAACTACACGGGAGGAGCTGGTCAATGATGTGAAGAGAGCTGGGACCATCGTTTCCAAGGCTACTGTCAGTAATACACTAAGACGTCACGGAAGGTTCCCCTGCTTAAGTCAGCCCGTGTCCAGGCCCGTCTGAAGTCTGCCAGGGACCATCTGGACGATCCAGAGGAGTTATGGGAGAAAGTCCTGTGGTCAGATGAGACCAAAGTAAAACTTTTTGGTCTTAACTCCATTCGACGTGTTTGGAGGAAGAAGAATGATGAGCATCATCCCAATAATACCATACCTACAGTGAAGTATGGGGCTGGAAGCATCTAGAGAAGATCTGTATGGAGGAGTGTGTGCAGTGTGTGCAAACCTGGTGAAGAACTACAGGAACCGTTGGACCTTTGTAATTGTTAACAAAGGCTTCTACCAAAAATAAAAAATTTTGGACTCAAGTGATCAAATACTTATTTGACACAGTAATTCCCCAAAAAATTGTTAAAAAATCATACAATGTGATTTACAGATTGTTCTTCTTAGATTCTGTCTCTCACAGTGGAAATGCACCTATGCTGAAAATTGTAAACCCCTCCATGATTTCTAAGTAAAAGAACTTGCAAAATCAAAGGGTGATCAAATACTTATTGACCTTACTGTATATATATATGGATAATTCAGAATTTGATTAGCAAATTCTAGTTTATATCTTACAATTGAAATGTTTATATTTCACAAATATATCTCATAATTCTAATTCAAATAAATTCTAAAATAAATCTTCTTATCACAGTATTACATGTATATCTCAGAATTGCAGAAATCTTGCAATTCATTTTTTTTTTTGCAATTGCTAGTTTATATCTAACAATTCATACTTTTGTTCTCTGAACTCTGTGCAGAACTGCCCACAATTTTAAGCAAAACATTTTTCATTAATTTCCAGAAAAAACGTCTAAATCGTGATATATTTTTAACACTACAGTTGATGTGTTTTAAACATCCATCTGTCAGCTGTTTTGCTTGTAATGTATGATTGTGCATCTTCTGTATGCATTTTGCATCTAATGAATGACATTCAGACATTTTTATGTGTCATAAGTGTCCAGATACTGCTCCTAAACTACCGTATCACTCTCTCCCTCTGTCTGTCATTCTCAAGGTTGTTTCTTGGCGTTCCTGCCGAACTTGTCGCTGAGTTGTTGAATGAGGTCAGCCAGTTCTCCAGTGGCCTGAGATTTCTCTTCCAGAAGTTCGTAGCGCAGACTGGAGATGTCTTGTTTTATTTCCTTCAGTTCACCTTTAACACACACAGAGCTTAAGTTACTCACAGCATAAATAATAAAAAATCTTTTACTTTCCCACAAGAAAGTTTGAGTCATCAACAAGACAGATGATCTGAGCTGACAATCTGGGGTGAAATGAAACCAGAGACTAGATGTAAATGAGAGTAAATGTAGTGGGTTTGTACCTTCATTGACTTCATCATTCTCTCTGTCCACCTGAGCCTTCAAAACATATCGCTTAATCAAGCGCTTCATTATCTTCTGTTAGACAGACAGACAGATACAAGGGAGAAAGAGTGTGTCAACTCAGACTGACTGCATACAGAGATCTTAATGAACTCTCTTCAGGTTCATATAGTTTGTTGAGTCTCTCACCTGATATCTTGTGGGGTTTTTGATGGGTTTCTTGACAGTGTTCTCCTCTCGGCTCCTGAGATTTCCTCGATGACGATCAGCCTCACAAAAGCAAATATTCAACATGCATTACTGCTTTGAGTTTTCAGAATGTGAAACTGACTTTGCATTTCATGAGTTATGAATAACCAAATCTCCATTACATCAAAATAATATAGAAATGAACTACATTTCTCCTTAATTAAATTAATTAACATATAAACATACTTCCACATCATATTGCATATGGTCTGGTCTGGTCTGAATTAGTCAGTATATTTTCCATCTTTCCATGTATCAATGTGCAATCAAAATATTTGAAAGTACTTTTCTTTTGGCAACATTTTTGTCATGTTATTTATAAAAGCCCTAAATATTTACTTACACAATTCTACAACATTAGGTTTTGTAAAATTACTATTATTATATTTTTTTTTTCCCCTGAAAAATGGATGTCCATAAATGTTTCATCAACTCTGTTAACAAACCATATTTTTTCTTTAAATGGGTGGAATTATCTCTAAGAATTGTGTAAGTTGCAGGAAATGATGTCACTTTCACTCACTGATAATATCTGAAGCACTGAAAAGTATCTGTGCTATATCTATAAAAAATATTTTAATCTAAAAACTTCTTACACCAAGAGTTGTTTTGTAGAACATCAACTCTGTTACCACAATATCAAAAGGCAAATATAATATGTTACTGATCTCATCTTTTAATCATGCTTCCATTAGTGTCATGTGTTCTCAGCATTTATGCCAGCAAGTGGAGTTTTTGGAGGAAATTATATAAAACATCTAGGTTACGAACGTAACCCACCTTCCCTGAAGGAGGGAACGGAGACGTTACATATGGGAACTCGCCAGAGAGACCAAATGCCTTTGAGCTTTATACAAA
>JAUYWG010000048.1:4687325-4702058 GCA_034779775.1 Enteromius afrohamiltoni
GTTTAGGCGTAGGGTAGGTGTAGGGCAATACCACATACAGTTTGTACAGTATAAAAACCATTACGCCTATGGAGAGTACCCATAAATCATAAAAACCAACGTGTGTGTGTGTGTGTGAGTGTGTGTTCTTTCTAGCAACGAAAATAAATAAATAAAATGATAAAACAACAGCAACAACACAAACATAAGTTCGGTAAACTGTTAAATACATTATTTTGTTTAAATAATATATTCTAAAAAAAATACAATCATAAATACAAAGTATATAATTAAAAAACAGACAATAAATTGAACAATGATTACACACACATGAAGTTATCGATAAATATTATTATTGTTTAGTTTAAAATCTACATATTATCTATTAAATATTCATTAAACAAATAATTTTTGTTTCATTTATTAATTTTTAGATTAATTTTTAACAATGACTGTATTAATCTGTTAGTGCTGCCAAACAATTAATCCAAAATTAATTTTTGTTTACACAATATATGTGTGTACTGTGTATAGTTATTATGTTGTATACATGGCACATATTTTGAAAATATTTATGCATTTTATATCAAATAAATATTTATATAAATATTTAATATATAAAAAACATTTTTATTTTCTCTCTCTCTCTCTCTCTCTCTCTTTCTATATATATATATATATATATAGTCACAAGCCGCACCTCTGTGGCTCTCCCCGGAACACAGCAGAGGGAACCTCCCCCGAATTCTAATGTTCCCCCCGGACTCTTTTCCCCCCACGTACCTTGGCCTCTTCCGCTCCCCGGCGTGACCTTCTTTTCGGCCTATTTAAACGAGGACGCCACGCTGGGGCGACGCAAAGTCTTGATTTCCCCACGGATCACTACTGAGCGTTTCTATTGTTTGATTGCCTGGATTAACTTTGGACTGTTTATTGGATTATCGACTCTTTCTGCCTGCCTTTTGACTATTCTGCCTGGACTTTGTTTTACGAACTCTGATTGTCTCCGTTTACCCTGTTTACTGTGTTTTTGACCCCTGCCTGTACGACCACTCTATTAAACGCTGCAAATGGATCCGAAAGTCTCTGATGCGTATGAGGGGCTGCAGCTCGCCAGTGGTGGGAGAGTTGGCGGACTTGGAGCGAGCGCAGATGGTACATGCCTGGACGTACTCTCGTACGTCACTCCTCAACATCCTCCACCAAAACGCCCTCTCGATGAACAAGGTAGTCCTCTGGACTCCCTGGTGACCGGCTCTGCACACATTCATCTCCAGAGCGCCATCCGGCGGTTTAGGACCCAAGCAGACCGTCACCGTCGCCCCAGCCCGCTCTACGAACCCGGCCAGTGGGTCTGGCTGTCCTCCAGAGACCTACGGCTCCACCTCCCCTGCAAGAAGCTGAACCCAAGGTACGTGGGTCGCTTTCAGATCCTTAGACAAATTACACCTGTCTCTTACCGATTAGATTTACCTGCCAATTACCGCATCTCACCCACCTTTCATGTCTCCCTTCTTAAGCCCGCTGCTGCACCTGAAGGGGAGAGGGACCAGGACGAGGCCGCGGCTCCAGACTTACCCCCCTGGATCCAGACCGCGAGGAGATCTACCAGGTCTGCGAGATCTTGGACTCCCGGCGCCGGGGTAGGCTACACCAGTACCTCATTGACTGGGAGGGCTACGGCCCAGAGGAGCGATCGTGGGTAAACGCCCACGACGTCTTGGACCCCGCTCTCAAGGAGGCGTTCCACTGAAGCCACCCTGACAAACCTGCTCCCAGACCCTGGGGCAGACCCCGGCTCCAGCAAAGGTTTTGCTTCAGGAGCCGCTCGCAGGGGGGGTGGGGGGGTGGGCTGCTCTGTCACAAGGCGCGCCTCTGTGGCTCTCACCGGAACACAGCAGTGGGAACCTTCCCCCGAATTCTAACGTTCCCCCCGGACTCTTTTCCCCCCAACATACCTTGGCCTCTTCCGCTACCCGGCGTGACCTTCTTTTCGGCCTATTTAAACGAGGACGCCACGCTGGTCTTGATTTCCCCACGGATCACTACTGAGCGTTTCTATTGTTTGATTGCCTGGATTAACTTTGGACTGTTTATTGGATTATCGACTCTTTCTGCCTGCCTTTTGACTATTCTGCCTGGACTTTGTTTTACGAACTCTGATTGTCTCCGTTTACCCTGTTTACTGTGTTTTTGACCCCTGCCTGTACGACCACTCTATTAAACGCTGCAAATGGATCAGAAAGTCTCTGCCGATCTATCACATATATCTACAGTCCAGGCCTGTCTGAAGTTTGCTAGAGAGCATTTGGATGATCCAGAAGAGGATTGGGAGAATGTCATATGATCAGATTAAAGCAAAATATAACTTTTTGGTAAAAACTCAACTTGCCGTGTTTGGAGGAGAAAGAATGCGGAGTTGCATCCAAAGAACACCATACATACAGTGAAGCATGAACATCACGCTTTGGGGCTGTTTTTCTGTAAAGGGACAAGGATGACTGATCCAAAGAACCAAAGAATGAATGGGGCCATGTATTGTGAGATTTTTGAGTGAAAACCTCCTTCCATCAGCAAGCAGAACTGAAGATGAAACGTGGTTGGGTCTTTCAGCATGACAATGATCCCAAAAACACTGCCTGCGCAGCGAAGAAGTGGCTTCGTAAGAAGCATGTCAAGGTCTTGGAGAGGTCTATCCAGTCTCCAGATCTCAACCCCATAGAAAATCTTTGGAGGGAGTTGAAAGTCTGTGTTGCCCAGAGACAGCCCCAAAACATTCCTGCTCTAGAGGAGATCTGCTGGAGCAATGGGCCAATATACCAGCAACAGTGTGTGAACACCTTGTGAAGACTTACAGAAAACCTTTGACCTCTGTCATTGCCAACAGAAGGAATATAACAAACTATTGAGATGAAATTTTGTTATTGACCAAATACTTATTTTCCACCATAATTTGCAAATAAATTTTTTAAAAATCCTACAATGTGATTTTCTCGATTGTTTTTCGCATTTTGTTTCTCATAGTTGATGTATACCGACTGTATGATGAAAATTACAGGCCTCTCGCATCTTTGTAAGTGGGAGAACTTGCACAGTTGCCCCACTGTATATATACATACATACACACAAAACATAAAAATTAAAATAAATAATTACAATAACATAATTATCATTATTACTAGCGGTATTTCTATTGTTTACCTATTGGTTTGTATTTAGCAATTATTTATTGTTGTTGTTATATTTGTTTGCTTGTATATATGTTGTGTCATGGTTGGTGTATTGAAGTGATCGCTTGCATGTAAAAACAATGTGAACTTTTCCACACATTTTTCAAAACATAAGGATCATAAACATCTCCTCAACAGAGAAGTAAGCTTTTATTTTCACTGTTTTTGGGGAAGGTTTGTAGTCGTGTGGCAGGTATCATGCTGAAGCTCACGGCCCACACCAAACCCAAAGCTAAGCTCCAACACAGTTCACCTTCTCTGATTCAGATTAAATTGGGCTGTGGACTCTCATTGATTTCATCTGCTCTTTGGCTCTTATTGTCTCCATCGCCGCAGGACACTCTGATGCACATCGAATGATTAAAATCGACGCTTCCTCTGACAGGCTCAGATACGCGGATGGGACTCCATTTAGGGCCCTCATGGAGGAGCCTAACCATGGCGATACTAACAGGGTTTCCGTGGGCTGTTTCGGGCTGGTAGCTGGCGGTGCATCGCTTTAATCAGCATGCTAATTTCCCACCTACAGCGAACAAAACTAGCAGCGCAGACACAACACATCGTAATTAGGCTGAAGCACATTACTGGCCAACACCAGCGACTTCTCTTTAATGCATCCATTCATTCTCACAGATAGCATTAAAAAAAGATTACGATATGCTTTGTTTACAATAATAATCAGATTATTGTTTTAACTATTTAAAAGCTGATATTATGAAGCTAGTCAATTTCAAGAGCAAAAAAAAATAAACTGGCTTGAAAAGTGGAATTTAAATGACTCCCTAATTCAATCTTTGAAAGCAAAAAAATTAGGTTTTGTCTTGTATTTCTGCATGACATAGTTTTGCAATTTCACATGAGCAAACGTGAAGCATTACCCAAAACAAAACTTGAAAGTGACATTGATAAAATTCCAAAACAGTTATCACCAGCAAGAGAGAAAAACAGGATTTCATGTATGTGACCCTGGACCACAAAATAAAAAGGGTCATAAAAAATTAAGATTTAAACCTCCCATGAAAGCGGAATAAATAAGCTTTTCATTGATGTATAGGACAATATTTGTCTAAAATATGTGAAAATCTGGAATCTAAATATTGAGAGAATCATCTTTAAAGCGATCCAAATGTAGTTCTTAGCAATGCATACTACTAATCAAAAATTAAGTTTTAAATATATTTACAGTAGGAAATTTACCAGGTGTTTTCATGGAACATGATCTTTTTACCTAATGTCCTAATGATTTGTGCAATAAAAGAAAAATCAATAATTATGACCCATACAATGTATTTTTGGCTATAGCTACAAATATACCCCAGCGACTTAACCTGTTTTGTGGTCCAGGGTCACATATGGTAAAATATTGGTATAATAAAGCCACAGCTGAACTGTTTTGTGTCGCCTAGCAACACAGCAGTGTTTCCTTACTGAATCAAGTACAGAATTTTTGAATTCTGAATCAAGTGAGTCAATGATTCAGTAACACATTCATAAAGACAGTAGTCACTTGCCTCATTTCTGAATGAATCAGCCTTTTGAATGAGGACTAAACATCTCAATCTTTCAAACAGTCATTTGCCACCACCTACTGGTTTGGTTTCTAATTAAAAACCAACTATTTAAATCTTAAATGAAGCTTTATCAAAAACTCTGTGTAAACAGATGTAATGCCATGCATGATGCAGCTTCTGTTTTCCCTGCAGTGAAAAGATGGAGTTTGTTCATACTTGTTTCATATGAATGCTTTACACTTTCTTATTATTCTAACTAAATTATTCAAAATAATGTAAGAACTTGATTGGTCTCATGGCATAAATGTTTCTAGGTGCACATTTAGTCAGAAACGGGATAAATACCAACTATGGTTCGTCAAAACAGTTCAATTCTGCATAAAAGGAAGTTGAAATAGCACGGTAGCATCACATTTTTTGGCCGCCTGACACTTTTCTTTATTTTTTCAGACATATTCTGGCAGTTAGCATCATGTGCCATATATCATCACAGGAGAACTTAAATATTAAGTCTAGACCATTTACATGATCAATTTACCTGTTTTTTTCCTAAGAATTAAGGAATTTATAGCATTTTAAGAAAAACGCAAACAAAAATTTAGTGTTTTTCTATGTACTCAAACAGAAACTCCTGATGTTTTTTGGTGTTTTACACTGCCAAATAAAATTTTGTCTAAATATAACATTGCCCAAGAAAGTTATAGCCATTTATTGCAATATCGTCATAGGTGCTTTCAGTCTATTTAGTTTACTAACAATATAGACATGTCCAATCAGATAGGATGACCAACTGGTCAAGTATCATTTCATTTCTTTTTGTAATCATTTATTATTTAATTGTACACAATATTATTTTTAAAAACATTAGTCTAATATTTTAGATATTTAATATTTTACTTATATTTTAAAAACATTAATTTGGTATTATTTATGGAACTTTTGTGGTGCAAACAAATCTGCTTATAAATGCTAATTATCCTGAAGATATTTGCACTAGTAAACAAGAACATTCTTGTGATGATCTTCTTGTCTATAATGAGGGTTCGTTTGGAGCATTTTATGAGGCATTTGGACCCTTTAAATGAAAGACAATGAAAGCCGTGGCACAGCAGAATGGCCCCCGTGAGCACCGGCGCTGCGTCTCATTCTGTTTGCTTTTAAATGAAGCCGGACCGCAGGGATCCACTTCAAAACCAGCTGACCAGAACTTAAAAAAACCATTTGCAGAGCGATTTGGAAAAGATTACAGCTGAGCCATTCTTTCATAAGCCTGACATATCTGTGCTCTGAATACAAATCAGCACTTACTGCTGAAAACAGCACTCACGCTAATACAAGGTGACAGCCAGAGACATGAGAGTTTGAACAGGAAGCAAAGAAGGGATTTTAGGTGAAGTTTTGTCAATTCATACAGAAGCTTATGCTTTTACCTGTCAGAGTCAAACTCAGACGTTCAGCAGCAGGTATTTGTGCATGTGTACATGTGCACCCACAATCTTTAGCATCATAACAGTATTATAAAGGGACTAAACAATGTCTAGTGTATTAGTTTAGGGTCTGGTGGTTTTCACTTGGTGGGTTTCAAGACGGTTGAGCAAGCAGGGAAAAGATATTCTACACATATATATTAATTTTACAGTATTTTTTCAGTACAAGTGCAGTACAACTGTCACGCCTGGTTGCCTGCACCACTGTGCGGCATTGTTCTGTTCCTGGGTTTTGTGTTCCTCTCTGCTGTCCTGTTCATGGACTCCATTTCCCATAATGCTGTGTTTTTTTTATTAGTGTCTACCTGGTTCAGCTGTGTTCCATTTCCTGTTTGGTAGTTTGTTCGTGTATTTTAAACCCTGGTCTGCTATTGCCGGGGTGAGCAGTTAAAAGTGTTACCTCAAGCGTTTCTTGTGATTCTTCCTTGGTTCTGTCATGTTTCTTTGACGTACATAACTGTGGATTATTAATAAAAATCTTAAACTGCATTTGGACCCACTGTCCTACCAAATGCTCAACCATAACAACGTGTTTATATTACAGTAATTATTTATATTAATGTTTGAAAAGACATTAAAACATTCATTTATTTAACAACTGTGTGATCAGTTTTCCTCTTCAGACCATGCCACTAATTTTATGTTACACATGTTAATAAAGGTGCATGTTAATAATGTTATATTGTTGGCCCATCGCAAGTAACATTAGTGTTAATACATTTCTGTGGAAAAATGTGTAATGTAAACAAATTTTAAATATGCACGTTTTTTTTCTCCTCCATTTAGGCAATGTCACATTATTTAACCAATTCTTAAATAATATCAGTTATAATTTTTATGTAATTATTATGTTTATTTATACATATACATTTTTGTTTATTTTATTCTAAATAAAACCATGTGTACCAACCAAATATATCCTCTAATTTTAATTATATGCAATTTAAGTAATATGAACAATAATACAGCTTCACAAATTGTAGGTCAGTATGAAATCATTTAATTTGTGAAATGTTTAATGTAATGTTTTTGTTTTGTTGCATGTAAAATGTGTCACTCACGTTGTGAAGGCGGGGTTATATTTGGCCCCCAGGTAATAGGAGTACAGGTTGAACATGCCGATCATAAAGGCCACGAAGACCATGATGAAGATGACCATGAACTTGAAGATGTCCTTCACGGTTCGTCCCAGGGAGATCTGCAGCGGGCCGAAGCTCTCATTGGCCGGGAGGATATAGGCGATGCGAGAGAAACTCAGGACCACGGCGATAGCGTACAGACCCTCCGAGATGATCTGAGGATCCGACGGCCTCCACCTGTTCCTCGCTGCGACAGAGACACACACAGAGAGCATTACTGGAAATACTGTAACGGGGAGCTGATTTAGATTTAAAGGAATTGCAAAGTAATGTCATGTGAGTTTGATTCAAAGAGAATCTGAAGGAGGAAGTCAAAGGTGGAGAATGCTAATGAAGACTTTGTTCAGAGATTCTGAGTGAACACAATGATGATCAAACACACTGTCAGCTGACTCAAAGATTTCACCAGTACACACACTTTATGTATGTAGTCATATATGTTTTGTGTGATATCAGAGGCTGTGATATCACTTTCACACCAGCAGATAGCAGCATTGATAACACATATCAGAATAGACATACAGAAGTACATATTATGTATGAATGCCGTATTTAAACAACCTACCACTATTTATAAGTGTTCCTCTATTCTTTTACTATAGTTTTTTGAATATTTTTTTTACATTTTATTTTAATTGTAGTCAAACTTTAACTGATTTGATTTTATTTAGTTGCCAAGGCAACATTGCTTATTTTCATTTATTTTAATTGATGTATTACAATGACTCAAAATTTAAATTAAATAATCATTCAACTCAAAAAAATATCATTTAATAAAAATAACACTACCTTGATATTAAAGCACAATAAATATTACTCAAATTACATCTAATATTAATATTGCATTTTACTTTTACCAAACTTTTACAATATACTTCTATGTAATAAAATTCTGTACAATTTAATTTATTAAAGTTATATATATATATATATATATATATATATATATATAAATAAATAAATAAAAAAAAAAAATATATATATATATATAAAATATATATAGAATTGTTTTGTTTTATTTGTTGTTCAATTTTAACAAAAACTTTTTTAATAGTTTTATTTTTACATTTGTTAAACAACAATATATTTATTTTTTTATTATTATTATTCCATTATAACAAATGAACTGGAATCAATATCAAACTGGACCTTGTGTGTCATACTAGGTTTGTTATTTTTTCATTTATTTATTTATTGCCTCTGTTAAATACCTAAACCATTTAAAACTTAATAGCAGTAGTTACACAAATGTTTGAGCAGTACAGAAGAGTTACAGCTAATCTATTCATGCTCAGAGCTAATACACAGCTAAAACTCAGAAAGGGTCAGAAAGGGTTGGAGAAGTGTAGGGTCAGAGCGGTCAGATTTCAGCTCACCTAATGAAGCTAATACTGCTAACACAGATCTGCATCACAGCCTCTAATTAATGATTCTACCCACAATACCTGCGCTCACAATACACACTTGAACACAGTCACAAACCTCACAAAAATGTACGATGGTATACAAAAGTTTAGCTAGAATTCCATAATCAGTTGCTGTACACCGATACAACTATGTTAAATTGGTATTAAATGCAACTGTTATTAACGAGTTCAGACTGAAGTGTGAGGTTCTGCATTCATTGACACACCATATGTGAAGTAGGCGATGTCTGCAGGAAGTGATGCGTTGCTGATGTCGTGGTTGGGGACGTGCAGATCGACGTAGAGCTGAGCTTTAGATGCCTTGAGGAACGCCATGAAACGAGCCGTGAAAGAGGCTACAAAGATCGACAGCATCCCGAAGTCCAGAACGTTCCACAGGTGCATCACATACTCCCGTGGCCCGTCAGCCCAGATCTCCTTACACTCGGACCAGATCATGCCTGAAACACACATGCACAAAAAATAGGTTTAACTCCAAATCAGACTGCAGACTATGGCTGCTCTACCTTAGTATTTCAGTCGTTTTCCAGAGCAAGCTCACAATATACAGTATATATATCGGTGAAAACTCTTATGTCAATAAAATGAAGAAATAAACCAGCGATGCTGTAAACAATGTGGTTTAATTTATAATCTCCACAGGACCAAAATGCTTATAGTGAAAGAAACAGCTAGTTTTGATTAAATAGTTCTTCTGATGGACATTGATAAATTGACAAAAAAGTATAGGTTATAAGAATTATAAGTAATAGCAGATATCTCTCAGCAAACTAAATGAATAAAAAAATGTAACCACTCGCTGTTCAAATCCCTGACACTATATATAAAATACTACTATAAAAACAAATTGCTTGGCGTTGACATTCTCTCAAAATGGAATAAAACCTTTGGGGTTTTCTTGCACACATGCATGCATACAGATCTATAATCAACAGAATTTTACCTTCCGTTACCTGTGCAGACAGACAGCGCTGCGAGAACCAGAGTAACACACACACACAAACACAGGTCTTACCCAGAACCCATTTCATGATGAGGAGCTCGGTCCAGGAGAACTGCGTGGTCTTGACACGAAACACCTGCCGTGGATGATCCGTTATGGTCTCGTTTGGGAGGTTCTTAACACCCTCGAACCGGTCCGATGCGTTCAGAACCAGCAGACCCAGAAAGATGGTGAATGACACGGCGTGAGCGACAAACTTCATGAAGGGACTCCGTAATATCTGACCTAACTGTAAGACAGAAAGATGAACGTGAGATATTATATAGCTGTGTATAACACATCTAAGAGACAGTAGTTTCAAATATAAATGCCTATAGGTTTAGGAATAGGTTTTTTGATGAAAACAATAAGAGTCAATGGGTCCAAAAATCGTTCCATTGCTGCTTTAAAGAATCGCAGCCAAGGAATAAGAGTCTTGTCTAAATGATCCGCCTTTTTCTAAAGAAAAAAAAAAATAGTTTATACACTTTTTAACCACAAATGCTCATCTTGTACTAGCTCTTTGATGTAAAAACATGGCTTCGCGCTGTTACAAAGGGGTTGAGTGGGGATCCAAGTGCAAAGGCAAAACAGAACAAACCAGGCAATGGAAAAGTGTATCTGTTAACAAAGCAAGGGTCAGGGCAGGCAGCAAACAATCAAAAACTAGAACACGGTCCAAGGTCAAAACAACAATACACATGAAACCAGGGTACCAATCCAAACATGACACTTGCAACCAAGGGACCAATGGGGAGCAAGGGTAGCACATGAAATGACACACACATTAATCATACTGGAAATGTCATGTGAGATTAGCTTTTCATCTGTGTATTACAGTTCAGAAAGGTAGAGTAGGGCAAAAAAACTCATACTATCTCGCTCTGATCTGTTGTATGTCACTAGTTAGTCTTGGTTTTGATTTGGTTTTTCCACAACTATGGCTACACTAGCACCCCATCATGGAATCAGGATCGGTTCTCCTAGCCATAACCCAGGAACTGGAATCGGGATCAGCCCCTCTGGCTGTAAATCAGGAACTGGAATCAGGATCGGCTCTCCTGGCCGAAGATCAGGAACTGGATCTAGGATTGGTTCTCCCTGCCACAATTCCAGAACGTGGCACTCCGGAACGTGTTACTCACAGGCTAGAATCGGTTGCAGCGCGGGCTCGCTGCAGAGGCAAACAAGAACTCAAGAGACAGGGTATTTAAACATAGCGAACTAATGACTAAAGGAACGACAGCTGGGGAGACACAGGCGGGACTGAATTAACTAATAATCACATAAAGACAGGAAATCCAAATAAGGGCATGAAATGAAAACGAAACTAAAACAGGAAAACAAGAAAACAAAACCAAAACAGACAGAAAAGTTACACCTAACCCTTTAAATAGCTGTGTTCTGTACATTAGTACAATCATTTTCTTCCTAATACGATAATTTCAAGCTACTTGGATATTTTCAATCTGACAACACTGGCTCTGTCCATCCATGGGTGCAAGCTCCGCCCCGTCTTCATCTTCGGACAGGATCAGCCAAATATGCATCCCCAGGACCTGTACAATGCCAAAGAGCTTTTTTATAACTATACATAAATGATTGCAACTCACCACCATCTGTAATCAGGGGCGTAGCACCAAATTCTGGGCCCTATGCACAAGCAGTGGCTATGGGCCCCCGTAACCTCGAGGTTCACAACTACCTACGACACCATTTAATACATCAATCAACTGATGCATTTACACAAAATATTAGCATTTACATTAGTTAACAACATTTATTGTGATCTTAAAATTATATTTAAAGGAAAATACACTGTCACTCCTCAGGGGCCCTCCCCCCACTTGGGGCCCTGGTAATTTACCAGGGCCCCACTTTTCACTCTGACGCCCGTCTGTAATACTTTACGGAATAAATACCATGTAAACGTTTACCGTCTCACTGAGTCTTTCTGATATAAGCTAGCCCTTCAAAACACACTAAGATGATAACTTTCAAAATGAAAAATACAAAGTTTTCATCTTCAAGTTTATGTGACATCAAACAAAAACAGTGGTAAAGGCGAAAGCGTAACATCAGCATGAATTATTCCTTTAAAGTGTGACTCATCAGAAGTCATGAAGACAATGTGAATGTATGGTGAATGAATAAAGCTGATGTTCTGACTATTTTCAAGAGACTCAAGCACAAGAGTATGTATGGAATAATCCCACTGTAATACACTGAATCTTTTAATATTCGGTCATATAATCACATTCATCCACACCAGCAGAGAAGGATCTCTCGGTTGAATTGGCTCTTACTGGACGTTTATGAACTGACTTCATCCAAAATCAATCATTTGTATTCAGTCTGTGTTTTTTCGAGCGCAGATGACGTGAAGGTTTTGATTGATCTCGATTTCAAGTATCTCACACACAATACCTTCATCATCATCAGTGGCCATTCATCTGTCTGCTAGTCTTTCATCACCTCTTTCTCTCTCAGACAGTTTAAACACTTTAATGAGACGTAATCACTCTTGTCTTACTGTCTACATAGGAAGCTCCCTTCAAAGAGAGCATTCAAACTCATTTACCACTAATCTTAACTGACTGAATTCGAACACTGTACATAGGTAACTTCACAGTGCTCTACGTGTGACTTAATTACTTATGAAAAAAATAATAAATATTTATTTTAATGCAGTTAAAGGGTCAGTTCACATTCATCCCAAAATAAAAATTGTGTCATTAATTACTCACCCTCATGTTGTTCCAAACCCATAAGACATTTGTTCATCTTCTGAACACAAATTAAGATTTTACCTATAAGGCCACTGCAGATCTTTCATGGATCATTATTTCCTGAATGAATCAGCCATTTGACCGAACAACCGAAAAAATGAATGAATGAAGCACTCATGAACGACCTGATTTTGCTGAGTGCGACATGTTCCTACATCAACATATTTTGTTGACCCTGGAACATTTGAATCCAATTTTTTTTGTTTTGACCATATCTCTACACGTAAACCGAACCTTACCCATGAATAATGCCTAAAATCAGAGGAAATGATAGATCACTGACACTGATGCACAAGCACCAAACAATGGTTTAAAGCCAAAACTTTACAAAAACTATAAACTAGTAACTGATTGGTCAATCAAAATTGGTAAACAAAGATGTAATTTACTGCCACCTGCTGGCAGTTTAGTTTCTTCTTTAATTTCTTTAAAAAAAAAGAAAAAAAAAAATGCATAATTTACTCAGCATCATGTTGTTTTAAACCTGAATTACTTATTTATTCTTGTAGGGTATAATCTCAATCCGAAAATAACACATTGTGCATTTTTAGAATTCATTGTCCTGAATTGATAGTTAAATAAATTGTCTTACACAAATACAAACTTTCCCCGAGAACCTCAAATGCTCTTTCCCCTTCTCTCTCTCTGTGTCACAAGTCTCTAGAAACTCACAGTACTTCCTGTCTGAAAAGCTCTGATTAGATTTCAATCCCAAACCCTAGACAAAAGCCTCCTGGTGTGTATGTGTGTAGTGTCTCATATCTCTCTGTGAGACTGTGTGTATTGAAGTGGTCATCAAACACAGAGTCGGTGTGTAACTCCTCATCCTCAGCATGGAAATGAAGCGTGAGTGTTTATCTATGCGTGTGCTTGAAGTAGAGTCAGCCTGTAATAGAGTTTGGAGAGATGTGAGTGTTTGTGTCTGAATGTTTATTCATGTGTGATTATGGAAAGGTGAAGCTTTTACCCTATTATATGAATTTTAAGGTGCCTTATCGGGAAAATTGGATTTTCTTTCTCTTTGCACTATAAAAACAGCTTAGCTGGATACATATAATATAATACAACCTTTTTGTTTACAATATATGTGAGTGTACTGTGTATATTTATTGTGTATATATACATACAGTATATATTTTAAAGATATGTATATGTGGGTCAAAGACGAAAAATAAAAAACAATAGGTTTAATTCTGCTTTAAATTGTTGTTGTTTTTCTGCAAAAAATCTAAACGTTTTCCGTTTCAATTAATTGCAATTTTGTTTTTGTTTCTCTGAGCCAAAAATAAATATCACACTTTTTTTCCTGATTCACTCAATTTTCTCACTAAAATGTAATTCAGTGTAACAGTCTTGTCAGCATAATAACAACAAATATCAATTTATGGCATATTAAAAGATGAATTACTTTCCCCTCAAATACTAATTAGCTGTAATTTTATTTTAATTTGCCCAATTAAGATTTTTTAAAACACTTATTCTTTTATATATCTATATATATATATATATATATATTCTGAATAAGCATGTTTGAATTTTTACAAAAATATTGTGTCCCACTGAATGACAATGTAAAATGATTTCAACCAAATTTTGAGATTGTATTCTCCAAAAAATTTATTTTTAACCATAAAAGTAGACACTTTACTCACATTTAATGTTCTTCCTGTGACATAAAATCACTTTTGGGAATTTCTCCTGATGCGGACATCTTAATATCTTTGCATAAAGATTTATTTATTTCTATTGTTATATTTTGTTATATACACTACTCACAATAAGTTAGGGATATTGTGAGAGACTTACAGAACCTCCCATTGTCTTTGAATGGGTAACGTCAAGCGTTACCAGAAAGCATTGTGGATCCGTCGGCAACGCTTCACTGGACAACGCCAGTGAAGCGCCTCCGACGGAGGCGTCAGGATCGCTCTATGCAAACACAGCAGCCAGGCGGCAGCCAATCAAGTTCATCCTGTTCAAGAGCAGCAAACTGTCTAATTTCATTGGCTGACGCTGCTATGACCATGGTGTCAGTGCCAAACTTCAGCCATGCCTTCCGTCAAGCATTGACACCTCGTGTGAACGTACCGTTAGAGTATGTGTTTGTTTCATTTCAGACATTTTTGGGATAGGGAGGCAACTGTATTGGGGTGATTTTGTGTTTTCCATGTAATGGTCTCATTGTGTAC
>JAUYWG010000048.1:4702158-4718974 GCA_034779775.1 Enteromius afrohamiltoni
TATATATATGACTGCTAGGCTATGGAATGTACTGTATACCACAATGTAATGCAATTTACTTTTGGATTTCAAGTGCATTGTATATAAAGGGAGAATGTAGAATTTTTTAATACACCTTCACATACTTTGCATGAAAAAATAATAATAATAATAGTAATGTTACTGTAGCATAAACAGTAGAAGGTTGGTTTAATAACCATAAGGCATGAACTTATCATACATATAAGGCATGCAATTAATTTTGTCAATTGCATTAGTGACATTTTTTTATGTTTTTAGTTGATCATGATCTTCTTAAATGAGATGTACTATGACAGTAATAGTATAGAGTAGCCTACTATGACAGTATGCTTTTGTGAGTGTAACTACACCAGGATGTAGCCGGTTTATCCCACATATGAAGCTCTTCTGCCCCAGTGTGTCAGCATTAGGACACTTTAATGATTCACCTGGTCATAATGACCTCACTGATCTCTGACCCCGCCCACTGAGACTTCATCCGGCACTGTTGCCATGGGAGACAGAGCCGGCAGGGGTCGTCCAATCAGAAGGCTGGAGCAGGATTAGAGAACACACAGATATTTTCCTGCTCAACTCAACTTTAAAGAGTTTTGTGAAGCAGGAAATGAATCTTAGCATGTTAGTAAACATTCTGACTAAAAGTGCAGGACAAACACAGAGCCGACTGAGATTAGTGTAGGGCTGCAGTCTGTGTGTGTGTGTGTGTGTGTGTGTGTGTGAGAGAGAGAGCTTCATGAGCGTCGGTGTGTTTGTTTGTGTGGCTGACAGAATCTAATTGCAGAGAAACACCAGACAGTCCAGCATTAGCAAACAATAATCAGACAAACAGAGATCTGACAAACAACAGGCCTGTGAGGGTGATTCAAGTTTTGTATTGTGAGGATCAAATGTTCAAACAATGCTGGCTCAACCAAAATTAAAATGTTGAAAAAGCAAGAAAAGATTTTTTATTCTGTGTGTGTATGTATGTATATATATATATATATATATATATATAGTAAATAGTAAATAAATTTAAAAAAAAATTGTGAAGTTATTGTGAAAAATTATATTTTATCTTAATGTAAAATAAAGCAGTGTCACCACTTTGATCAGTTCAGCATGTTTTCATGGACACTTTTTCTCTTGATCTGTATTAATCACATCCAAAATAAATATTTTTCTTTATATGTGTGTTTACTGTGTAGATTTATTATGTAGATTATTATCTATATATAAATACACGCACACAAAATTACATGTCTATATTTAGATTCACATAATTTATAATACATTTAAATATACTTAATATATAAACAACATTTTTCAGAATATATACATGCATGTGTGTGTAGTTATACATACATAGTACACACACATATATTATGTAAACAAAAACATTTATTGACTGGTGACTGGTTATTTACATCACTCATCAGTTGTCATGGGTCTTTATTATTATTCATTAAGGCACACCTGTTTGCATTTGAGTTCATAACTTTGTGTAAGTGTACTTTGCTTTAATAAAGACACTTTGA
This sequence comes from Enteromius afrohamiltoni, assembly GCA_034779775.1. Taxonomy (NCBI): domain Eukaryota; kingdom Metazoa; phylum Chordata; class Actinopteri; order Cypriniformes; family Cyprinidae; genus Enteromius; species Enteromius afrohamiltoni. The sequence continues at coordinate 4,703,697 of JAUYWG010000048.1, forward strand.
CTTGAATCTTCTTCATCGTTATTGGGATTAAATCGTGACAAGCAGACTGTTTGCCTAAACTTTCTAAATTGTACAAGAACACCTTAATACAATGTTGTAATAATAACACAAATGAAACTAAAATGAAACAAATAAATAATAAAACTAAAAATAAGAATAGAAATAAAAGTTTCTCAGTGAATAAACAGCACAAACGTTTGTGTTTAGTTCACAGAGGATTACAGAACATTATTAGCTCAATATAAAACAAAAGAAGTTTAAAATCTCCACTGAGAGAAAATTAAACGTGTATCTGAAAATAAGCACATGCATATGCAAATGTGTTGATGTAACAAAGGTGTGTGTGTAATTAGAACCCTTTAAGATAGCACTGATTAAAGCTCATTAGATTACTACATAACCGCACTGAACTCACACAACACATTATAACAGCATGCTGATTATATTTACATACATGTTTCATATTTTTCTTTAAAAACCAGCAACAACGAGGAATAAAAGTGCAGGAGTTTACATTGTGAAGTGTGTGTGTGATAGGATATCAGAGTCTATAATTACACACTCTCTCTCTCTCTCTTTCACTATTTATCTATCTATTATGTAATATGCAGTAGATTAACTAATACACCATATTATACTATCGAGATTTATTTATTTATTGGATGTGTAGTGTCTTCAGTCACTTCATTAAAGTTGTTAGTGTGTCAACAGATTTAGCTTGTATAATATCATTTATCTAATGTCATTCTACTCTAATTTATCTAAGTCTTAACTGTGAGGCTATAAGAGTGTCATGAATCTATCAGTTTTGTTCTTTATAGCCAGAAAAATATTTATGTAGAAGTAATGTGTTAAAACATTTTGAGGCTTGGTCAAGACAATATGACCAAGCGACCCTAACAACGGAGGACCCTTGACGTAGAAAAGTGACTAAAAAGGGGTACCTTGAGCTTCAAAAAGCAACACAAAATGTGACGAGTTGGAGTGAGACTGTGTTGGTTTTCATTAGTGACATTATATATACATATAGGCTACATAGGTTATAAACAAATTGAGGACAGATTTCCCGGATAGGAATTAGATTTAGCCAGGACTAGACCTTTGCTAGTTTAGGACATTTAAGAATTTTTAGAAACATGTCTAAATCATAAATGCTTTATCTGTAAGTATTTTAAGACCGAACAATGACAATAATGTATTTAAAGATATCTCAGTGCAAGCCTTTTCCAGTTTAGACAGCTCGTAACATTTATTTTAATCTAGGACTAGTCTTAAACCCTGCTCGGGAAACTGCCCCATAGTGTTTATGATAAGAAAACAAACAAAAAAGCAGTATTACCCAGAGAGAGAAAAAATCTCTAAACACAGAAAAAGATCAACACTGCCCTCTGTTGGACAGTGTGCCATTGTTACTAAACGACATCCTTATCTAATATATTTTCATTGTGCAAAACGGTCCCTTTATATTAGGTGCGCTTAACTACTGTGCACTTACAATTAAATAATCATTTAATACAATGCACTTATTGTGTACATACGTTTTTACATTGTACTCATATATATATATATATATATTATATATAGTACCTGCATGTAAATACATTTGTAATTAATTACACAAACACACTTTTTTCAAAACAATATAAATGCAGATTGTAGAAGATGTATTATTTATTTTATTTTTGATGTAAGTACGTAGTAGTTAAGGCCACCTAATATAAAGTGGGGCCAATAAAACGGATCAAGCTCACTTTGATCATTATGGTTATTTATAATCCTCTATTTTACTGCATATCAGACACAAAGGCAGACATGCAGGCCTTGAGAACTCAAATCAGTCGGATCACCTGGCTGATAATAAAGAGTCCAGACAAACTTATATGTCTTATACATTGCAGGATCAAAAAATTATAACAAGTTTATTAGAACTTCATCTCAGTTTCCTTGACACAGTACTTCCAAGGTTAAAAGTGCAGTAGAGACTCTCATGCTGCTGTTAGTCAGTAGATGTGAATTATATAAATCTAAGTCAGTGGAAAGACGCCCAGGTCTGATTTTATCTTTAAACAAGCAGACACTACACCTGCTTGAGGTGGTAAAACTACAGTAAATTTGATCATAATTATAATGTAAATAATCAGAAGTAAAAATCTAACTAAAAGTACTGATGTAAGTGCTCAGATATGGAAACAGAACGACTGAATCACATTATTTATGCATTTTTCAGAGATAAAAAGGTGCTAAAAATATATGCCAATTGGCTACTGTTTCCGAGATACATCCAAGTACCATCTGTCACCTGTTATATACTATGAAACCAAAAGGCAACACAAATATGTATGTATTGTACATAGTTTAGTCCTATTGGAATAGAGCATGGACACTGTCCAGCAATAGTATACAAGCAGTGATGGACTCTATTTGCCCTAATAACACTGACACTGCGGAAGTGTTGCAGCGTGTGTGCGTGTGTGGCTCTCCTTTTGTCCTGATCTTTTTTAACAACTGTATAGTGGTTCAATTGCATTTCGTGATGCAAAAGTCACTTAACCACAAATGTAACAGAGCATTTCTCTCTGCACATTATGGCTAAACAGAAACGTATCTCTTTGCAAAATGAAACTCTGATAAATTAGAGAGCATGAGACTGAATGACTTCTAGAGCTGTGACAGAGGGCAATTTGTTCAAAAGAGTCATGCAAGCTGGGCCGTATGACTCAATCCCAGCTTCATTGTTTTGCAAAAAAAATTGCTGTCCAAATTCAGTCATTTCTGATTTAAACTGAGACTCATTTCCCTTTTTTACACTTAACCTCCGCCTTTTCCAAAAGGGTTAGTTCACCCAAAAATGAAAATTCTGTCATTAATTAGTCACCCTCATGTCGTTCCAAACCTGTAAGACTTTTCGAAACACAAAGATTTTTTTTGATGAAATCAGAGAACCATTTGTCCCTCCATAGACAGCAACACAACTGAAATGATCCAGAAACATAGTAAAAGCATGTAAAACAGTCTATGTGACATCTAAACTATCACAATGCATGTATGAACTGTTTTACCAGAGTTTTTACCACGTTTCTGGATCTGGGATCATTTCATTTGTGTTGCTGTCTATGGAGGGTCAGACGGCTCTCTGAGCATCAAAAATACCTTAATTTGTGTTCAGAAGATGAACAGAGGTCTTACAGGTTTGGAACAGCATGTGGGTGAGTAATTAATGACAGAATTTAGATTTTTGGGTGAACTAACCAATAACAATTCTGTAATTAATTACTTATACCTCATGTCGTTCCAAACCCATAAGCTCTGCGATCTTCGAAACACAAACTAAGACTAGAGAAGTAGTCTGTAACTAGAGAAGGCGGTTGAATAGAGCATATATGGAACATTTATAATAACAAGAAAGTCAGAATCATCATGGTCTACTGATCCCAATCACCTCTGCAGGTAAGAAGCTCCAAAAGCTCAGATTTCTTCTGTTTTACATTAAGTTCTACTAATTTTTATACCTCACTTTATAAAAGTTATTAAAATGAACAGACAGACTAATATTAACTTTTAAAGTTGTTTTCCAGAAGACATTGATAAGGACGAGAACTACTAATGATTGGCTGATATACAATAGCTATATTATTTTAGTATCAGATGCATAAGATGAGTGTAAAAACAAAATATAACTTCTACAAACCTTTTTCAGAGCTTTCATCTGCAGCAGCAGCTACATTTACAGGCAACTAAATCATTTATGTAAACATTTTTTCAGCTATAAATATATGAAGTACTGATACATGTGATTATATTGTATGCTTTGATGAAAAGATGAAAATGATGGTCCCCTTAGAAAAGACTGAAAATAATGTGACCAAAGGGACATGTTAATTGAAGCTGTGTCCACTAAGTAGCATCACAGGTATCTACAATCTTGTAATCAGTCGGCAGGCCTATATATAGGAATCCAGGTACTCACTGAGTTGTTTGGTCCAAAATCGCTTACTTCCCTACTATATAGTATGCGAAAAACAGTATGCAAGGTGAGTAGTGCGTCCGAATTCATAGTATTCGAAATTCAGTAGGCAAGAAGTACCCGGATGACCTACTGCTTCCGCCCGAATTCTGTAGTAGACATTCCATGGACACTTTCCTATCCCATGAGGCTCCGGGAGAGGACGCATCATTTTCAAAAAATGGCGGAAAATTGAGAAGCGGATGTTATGGCGGATGTAGTACGTCCGAATTCCATTCATACTCACATTCATACTGTTTTAACGGTCCGGTAGTACGTTCAATTTGAAATGTAGTACCTACTTAAGCAGTATGCGATTTCCTATGGACAGATGAGACAAAAATGTAACTTTTTGCAAAGGCACGTCAGCTCTATGTTCACAGACGGAAAAATGAAGCATTTCAAGAAAAGAACACTGTCCCTGCTGTGAAACATGTAGGAGGATCTGTTTTGGGGCTGGTTTACTGCATCTTGCACAGGGTCTCTGGAATCCTGTGCAGGGTACAATGAAATCTCAAGACTATCAAGGGATTCTAAAGAGCAATGTGCTGGCCGGTGTCAGAAAGCTTGGTCTCAGCAGCAGGTCATGGGTCTTGCAGCAGGACAATGACCCAAAACACACACCCAAGAATGGCTAAGAGGAAAACATTGGACTATTCTGAAGTGGCCTTCTATGAGCCCTGACCTCAATCCTATTGAGCATCTTTCGAAGGAGCTGAAACATGCTGTCTGGAAAAGGCACCCTTCAAACAACTGAAGAAGTTTGCTCATGAAGAGTGGGCCGAAACACCTGCTGAGAGGTCCAGAAGTCTCATTGACAACTACAGGAATCGTTTGATTGCAGTGATTGCCTCAAAAGATTGTGCAACAAAATATTAAGTTAGGGGTACCATCGTTTTTGTCTAGGCCTGTTCCATGGGTTTATTTTATTTTAAATAATTCTGTTGAAGCATGGTTGAGAACCAATGTCTGACTTTCATTTTGTTACGATCATCACTGGAGTTACCCCCTGAAGCCTCTAGAGTCCAGACTGTATGTCCAGTCCAGACTGTATGTCTCTCCGCTCTCTGTTAAGGACTCTTATTATGAACATTTGTCTCCTCCCAGCTCGTTTGTCTCCATGGTTGCTTATTAGTTCCTCCTGCCCTTTTGTCTGTTTTGAGGTGTATTTAAGTAGCTGTTTGTGTCTTACCTGTCGCCGATCATTGAGGTGTTTTCCCCCTCTGTAAGCCTTGTCATTGTTTATTTGGATTGTTTGCTATGGACCTTGCCTGCCCCAGATTTTTTGCTCTTGCCTTGCCCTTCTGGATACTGTTTGCCACTGCTACGCCCATTGGACTATTCTTGTGTTTTTCTTCTCTGATACTCCTGTTTGCCTTTGCCACTACTCTGGCACTACTCTGTTCTTAACCTTTGTTTAATAATAAAGCCTGCACTTGGATCAGCTTGCTCTCATCTCCTCTGTAACGTAACACATTGATTGACATTCAAATATTTTTTATGTATTACTACTTTTGTCAGATTAAAGTTATTTATGTGACCATGGTGAGGTTTTCTGTCATTGACCGAAGGGTACCAACAATTTTGTCCTCATGTGTATTTATAATAATCACAAAATATCGTAATTGTTTTTATAAGTTTATTGCTTGTACAGATGATGCTTAAAACACTGATTTCATTTCATTAGAGTTGGTTTTCAAACACATTCAATGAAATCATTTTTTTTTCTTCTACAGCTCTGTTACTATCACACGTAAGAGCTGTATCACTTCTGTTGTAATTTAAGAGTGGTAGAAAAATTAACTGCCAAAATGCTATATATATGTATTATTAATGTAGAATTAAAAATGAGTGGATGGTTCAGAAGATGTTTTTGGTTCATCAGGTTTGGAGCTCATCTGAAAAACACAGACATTTAAATAAATGTAGCGCTATCCAGTATATTCTGTGCACATCAGTGTTTGTGGCTTGTTAAAGGGTTACTTACATTGGCTGAGTGATTTCAATGCGGGGACCTCAAAAAGTGACAAACCTATCTGGTTTAGTCTATTTTGGTCAGAGCAGACATGTTGTCACTGAACTAAAAGGTGAGTTTTTTTGTGTTTGTTTTAACAATCTGATCATACGGTCTTTTGGATATTATTAGACTAACTATGAAACATTATTTTAATGCTTTGTTAGCTAGAGTTACTCTTAGATGGGTTCGTCACTTTTGAGGTCCCCCTGAAACATTTCCATAATGGTCCGTGCTATTTGCAGGGTTTGAATGTGTTTTCTTAAGTTTGAGCGTGTTGAGCTCTCTCGGCCACCGTAGTTACTTCCCCCATGTCGTTCCAAACCCATAAAAGCATTGTTCATCTTCAGAACACAATTTATGATACTTCTGATGACAACCAAGAGGCTTGTGACTGTCCCATTGACTGCCAAGCAATTACGACTGTGAAGGTGAAGAAAAGTATGAAAGGCGTCGTCTGAATGCTCCATCTGCCCTCATTGGTTCAACTGCAATATTATGAAGCTACAAGAAAACTTTGTACAGAAAGAAAACAAAAATAATGACTTTATTCAAAGATTCAGCACTTAACATCTCCGTAGCACCATTTTGTAGATGATCAGATGGATGGACATTACGTACACAGTTCTGTATTATACGCAATAAAAAGATACACGTACTGTACAACACATATATTTCCATTGTGTCTAATGCAGAACATGGATAATCTTTATATTAAATAAATAATTATAATAAAGACATTAATAGGATAAAGTCATTATTTTTGTTTTGTTTCTGTACAAAAAGTATTCTTGTAGCTTCATAATATTACAGTTGAAGGCAGATGGAGACGTCTTGCATACATCTCTGCAGCTTGACAGTGGCAGTCAATGGTACAGTTATAAGCCCCCCCCTGTTTTCATCGGAAATATCCTAAATTATGTTTAGAAGATGAAAGAAGCTTTTGAGGGTTGGAAACGACATGAGGGTAAGCGATTAATGACACAATTTTCATTTTGGGGTGGGTTAACCCTTTAAAGCTCTGTTGAGTGTGTTACCTTGGATTTAAAGAGCAGGTTTATGACTCCTTTGGAGCGGCGGTCACTGGTGCGGTCAGACGGCAGACACACAGACACACTCTTACTGTCACGCTTGGACCGTGCCGACTCCACCTCCTCACTCCCATTGGCTACTGACAGAGCCAGACCTGAGGACAGCGTGTGCAATTAACAGTTAGTATGGACCACTTCTTACTCGCTTGTAGGGAATGTTGATATTTTCACGTTTTCAAACCTTGCTGATAGCTGAATCATATGTTTGGGGGCGGGGAAAAATGCATTACCAAGAGTCAAATCAGACATTCAGCAGTCATAGTTACTGATATTAACACAGAGAGAAACCAATGCCTCGCAGATACTAAATAATCTTTTATGTTGTAGAAAAAGATTATTATTATTTTTTTTTTTTACAATAGCATTCTAATAATTATAATATTATGTGTATGACAGAAGTTTTGCATTTCTGTTTTGAGCTGCTCACACTGAAGATGGCCGATATGAAGCATTTGTTAGCAGGTTGTAGTTTATGTTGTATAAATAATGAATACTCTTCCTTATTTATACAACATAATGTTAATATTATGAATTATCTGCACAAAATAATAATAGACTGTTTTAATAACAGACTGTCTATTAACGTATTGGGAGAATACTGGTAGTTCTTTGTGAAATCTGACATTTGAGCACCCCCATTTAGACAACATGGCATGATCACAACAACTCTGTGAATATTCGACTGGGAGTTTGACAGTTGAATGTTCAAATGTCAAAAATATCCACAGAACAGGAAGTATTCAATATACAGCTTCATAAATTCATAAATTTAATAGATTTATTTAACCATTTAATTTGATTTAATTAACCACTATTAAGACCAAAAGTGAACGAGAGGAGTGGCTATGATATGAGTGCTGTACCTGTGATAGTGGGCAGAGATCTGGAGTTGACGAGGCCGCTGCTGCTCTCGCTTGGTTCTGATAGATTCGTGTCACTGCGAAACTCCTGCTTCTTGGACAGCTAGAGAGAGACAGAGAGTCAAACTAACAGTTACCGTAATAATAGCATCACAAACACTACAAAATAAAAACAAAAACAGGTTAATGAAGGACCACACTTGCAAAAAGACACAATAATTAATCATTAATGGGGTAAAGTTTTGTCTGAATTAACAATTAATGAAAAAAATGGATACAATATTACAACATTAAGATATGTAGTATGTGTGAAATTGTGTATTTTTTACATGCTGTAACTAGTTCTAGTTTTAATCACCATTTTGCCTTCACCACTATATTTTAATTGGTTCTGTGCAATGATTCATTAATTTTTAAAGTACAAATATGCCATGTAGCGTCTCAAATAATTTGAGCTGAAAGACACGGCATTATAATAATAAGATGCCATTTAAAAGCATTACATTTCACAATTTTCACTTTCACAATGCCTGAATTCTGAATTTATTCTTGGATCTCTCTGTCTCACCCGTTTGTCGAGGGTGCTGCAGCGCTCTTTCTCCTCGCTGATGAAGATCATGCTGCCACGACCGGGCTTCTTCTTCTTCTTGGATTTCCTCAGTTTCACCTGAAAGAGTCACAGAAACAGTCACCTGAGCGTGGTGATGTCATCACTGCAATCATTGGTCTGTTTTTGAAATGGATGTTTAGACAATAACACACAGCTGTCAGCACTCAGCTAATCAATCCCTCGTTACGATCGCCCAATCAAGCACTATATAAACCACTATTCCCCTTTCATTCACATCTCACTTTTGCAAAACCCTCCTCCTCCCCTTCTGCCTCCTCTTATCCTGACTTCCCACTCCGGGGGGCAGCCGGAGTTCGAGCCGGATGCCGAGCCCTTACCCTCGCTAGGGTTCTAATCGCTCCCTGGACAGCACGCCAAACCTGCTTATCTAATCACATAAGGAAGCGCAAACACTTGAAACATTTTACTGTGATCTCTTCATCATCCTCACCTCCACTTCAGCACCAGTCTCATCCATCACACTGACGCTTCCACTGGAGCGAGGAATGATGGATGGAGAGAGAGGAGCGCCACCATCCAGAGATATGCTACAGGCAGAGAGAGAGAGTAAGAGAAGAATGGAATACGCACTGTATACTGCCTACTACTTAAAAACAGAACACATTGTGTAGTGATAAGCAACAGTATTATACATTGATATTACATGACCTTGTCACTCTGACTATTTAATTTAGCTTCATCTCCGAAATTAAACAAATATGAATAAAACAATAAAATTATTGAAATATAGCTATGAAAACATTATAAATATTAACAAAGCAATATCAATAAACATAATAACAAGTTAATAATAAATAACAAAGTAATAAATTGAACTGTAAATTAATTACAAATATTAATAATTACAAATAGTAAAACATTTATTAAATATAAATATTACAATAAATATAAAATGTATTTCTATAAAAACAAATAATTAAATACAAATACAATAATTTAAATGGAAATGTAAAACAAACAACTACATATTTTTAATTATATTATATTTATAAATATTAATAAATTCTATAATATAAACATATTATTATAACATATATTAAGCAAATAATAATAAAAATAAAAAACAAAAGTACTAAATAAAAAATATTAAAACTAAATAATGTAGTAATAAATATTAATGAAACTAATATTAAATATATGAAATATTAATAACAAATATGAATACAATGTTAAAACAAATATTCAAACAAATATTGTGTATTCTATATATTTCTAGAAAATTATGTATCATTTTATAAACTGCAGGAATAATCACAGCAAGTTCTTTTTTCAACATAGAGAAGCGTGTGTGGGGGCGTGGTCACCTCTCTGGGTGTGTCTTAGTGGGCGTTCCACATTCAGATCCAGCCAATGAGCAGATAGACTGTCGGACTGAGCGCAACATAGAGCGAGGCCGAGTGGATCGTCTCTCGTCCGTGTCAGGCTACACAAGAGGAAGAAAATCAGGACACAGACTGCATCTCTCAAAATTATTCTTTCTGTTTCTGGCTTTCATCCTTACCAGCTCTCTCACTCCGTACTCCTTCTCCACCTTCTTCTTCAACTGTTTGAAGCACTCCTCCATGCGCTCGTGGAAAGGTCGAAGGTCATCTGACACCCTTTTTCCATGCAGACTGATTCCTCTGCCCAACAACGGGATCTAAAGCCGCCAGACCGGAATTTAAACAGGTTAGCCGTCTGTCCTGACCAGACATGACTCGACTCGTTTCTAGCATCATGTGACTGACCTGCCACGCGATGAGGTCTTTGAGTCTCATGAGTTTGTCTCTGTCATCAGGATGGTCGGCCATGTATTCATCTGTGAAGAAAGCCTGGAGAAAACACACACATCAGCATCTGTTCGCAGTGTTTCTCTCAGTTTTCTCACCGTGTCTCTCTGACCTTCTCGTATTTAGCGAAGCCGCCCATGACGGCGGGGTCCACGATGCCATTGAGCAGCATGGAGAGGGGGTTTATGGGTAAAGCGTCATCACACTGGTACTGGTTGATCATGGTGAGGATCTTCTCATTGGTTTGTCCCATCGTCTCGATGGCGTTCTCCAGTGGGCTCACCGTCGTCTGACAGAGAAATATTCACAAATTATTACACCATAAACACATGTGATAATCAATGCCAATCAATGAAATAATTCATAAGATTAATATAATAATGATTAATATAATAGTATAACAGCGCATGTCCATCTTTGTTATCATTATGCTTGGCTGAACTGGCATTTATACATTTATGAATTTATTAAAAAAGTAACTATAAATATAAGTGCTCAAAAACTGTTTACCCATATTAATGCATTAACTACATAAATAATAATCAGAGATACAGAGAAAATCATCGCTGTCACATGACCTGCTCGCATTGATTCATTTACATCATTTTAGAACAACTTATCAACCATAAATATTAATATAAGTGTGAAAAAACCCAAATATATATATATATAATACATATTAGCAAAATAAAATATAATTTTTCATTAAAACTACATTTTAGAAAAGAAAAAGAAGAAAAAAAAAGAAAAAAAGACATTTATTCTGAATTTGGCCACAGAAAAAGGTTAATACATCAAAATGACATTATTTTTCATTTATATCTAACATAAAACTGAATACCAATTATTATAATTCTATACATAGACATGAGGTCATGTGACAATGTAGCATCCTACTGTTTTATGTTTGCTGTCATGTATATGCCAGTGGTGTGAAGTGAGGTTTTAAAATGAGGAGGTAGTTTTACACACAAACACACACACACACACACACACACATATATCCTCAGAGGAAACGCCCCTGGTATAAACTACACTGTTTAAAATGTCCTATACTATCCAGTAGACACCGCAGAGGATGAAGTACACTAGTATTCAGAAGTATTTCAGTGTGATTGACAGAGACAGAGACTCACGTGGGTCATGCTCGTGGCCTCAAACCAGCGCAGGATTCCCGGTAGTTTGTAAGCGGTTAAGAATGTGGTTCGCTCGATCCACATGGACTGAAGACAACAGAAGGGAGAAAACAGTCAACAATGTGTGTCATTTTTTTGGTGTATTGTGTATGTAAAGGACAACATTCACTTCTAGTGGAGATTTGAGCTCAGTGTCGTGGTGACTTTGAGTCTGTTTGTTGATATGGGTAGTTGTAGGTTTTGTTTGGAGGGGATTGCTCGCCTTTGTAGTACAGATCACTAACAGAAAGTAAAATATCTCCACCTGCTGTTCAGAACGCACACTACACAACTTCATTATTCATCATAGATTTTGTCTTATTTATTGTCTTTTACAGCTCCTTCACAACCCAAGCGAAGCATGAATGATGAAGATGTGTGAGTGTTTATGTATATGCAGTGCTGTTATGTTAGTTACAGTCAGTGAAAAGGCATCTTTAGGACATGTTTATGAACAGTAGAGGTTGATGAGAGATGAATCTTGTGTTTTGACTCACAGCAAACTCATTATCAGGATCCACTTTCCCTTTCCTCACAGGTCTGGAGTACTGGAACCGCTGGACATAGTTTGACTTATAAAAACTACAGAATCATGAAGAAAGAGAAGAGAAGAGAAGAGAAGAGAAGAGAGGGTTTACAGCACGAGATCATGACACGCGTTGAAGGTGAACATATTAACGTGTTTTGTGTTTTCTGCAGACTGACTTGATGATCTGATCAGGCACAGGTTTGTTTTTCAGACGCGGCGGGATCTCCAGAACCGGCTGTACTGTAAAACACTGGATATCTGATCCAGATCTGGTCAAGAACAACACACTGAGCATTCATAGATAACCATCTGAGAGTATGTGTCTGTGAAATAATATAATATAATTAGTGCTGTCAAGTGATTAATTGCATCCAAAATAATGGTTTCAGTTTACATATGTGTTTATACTGTATATATTATAAATGTCATATATTTAAGAAAAATATTTGTATATATTAAATATAATATTTTGAATATATAAATGCATAAACATGTAAATATTTTCAAAATATACATTGTATGCGTATGTATTTGTATATGCATAATACAGCACACATACATAAAAAGTAAACAAAAACTTTAATTTTGGAAATGATTAATCGTTTGACAGCATTGAATATAATATCATATAATAGCTACAAATAAAAGAAAAAGAAAAGTAACGTTAAAAAAACTAATTACAAATGAATAAATACTGTATGTTCTAAAAAACATAATTCATAACTTAATATTATATAATATAACTAAAAATAAAAGACAAAAGATGAAAAGTAAAGTTAAAAAAAGCAAATTAAAAATTAATAAATACTGTATGTTCTATGAAAGAAAAATCATAAAATGTTATGTGAAGGATACACTGCATGTTGGAGTTTTTAATGTCATCTTCAGGCATTGTGGTGATGTTGAGTCTCACAGCGCTGGGAAACTGACTCATCAGCTGACTCTGGAAATCTTCCCTGCGCTCGTACTCCTTCCCGCGGTGAATGAAAACCTTATTCTGTTGATATTACATATATCATCACATCATAATCTAGATTACATAACATATCTGTTAGCACAGTTGCAGCCTTATCTGAGAATATTAAACACACACTGACCCTGAGGAACTGAGGGAAGCCGCAGCCATAATATCCCACAGCAAAGTAGTCTGGCTTGGGCCGCAGGATCTTCATAATGTTCTCATAAAACTTGGCCTGCTGATTCTGCAAAAATACATTTATTGACGAAATAAATAAAGGGACAGGACGCTAAAAAGCTGAAAGAACAAATACATGAGGAGACTGTTAAAATATGGAGAGTAGAAATAAAAGTGATATGATATAAAATAATATAATTTAAATTTATGTAAGACAAATGAAAAAATCATTATAATATAATATAATATAATATAATGTTTTCAAAAGCATAAAAAAAGAAGAAAATAATTTAAATGTACACAGGAAAAATTAAAAAAGAGATAACTAATCCAAAAAATGCATTAAAAAACAATAATAATACAAAAACAAACAATGAATACATTTCATGTACTTGCAAAACTGAAAAAAAAAATACTTAAATAAATAAATAAAGGTATAATAAATATAACAATATTTTCAAAAGTGTAAAAAAATGAAAAGGAAAAAAAAATATTACAAAACATAGCAAAAAATAGTAAAAGATGACTAAATAAAATATAAATACGTAAAAAACTATATACTTTCTAACTGCAAAAAGAAAAAAAGATCAAGTTAATAAAAGAATGAAAATAAATAATATAATATAAAACATTTTAGGAAAGTTTATTGTGAGTTACCAGTTTCTGTCCGAGCAGCTCGTAATCGAAGACCTCCATCTCAAACTGATCTGCTAACTCTTTACACAGAGTGATGGCCTCCTCCCACATCTGACACAGAAAAAACATGTTCACACACATGGCCAGTCCCAGTCAGTCACGTCTACTGAATATTAAACATGAAGTCCAAGTGAAGCTGAGCTGACCTTGCCCTTATCAAAGTAGCTGATGATGGTGTCGTAGAGCGACTCTTTGAGCTGCCGCTGGGACTGAGGTGTTGTCTGATAGTCCAGCTGAAGGACACACTGCTCCTCTGACCACTGCAAACACATAACACTAGTCTTATATCATACAGCAGTCTGAACATGATTATTACATCCCCTCAAGACAATTTAGCTGCTTCTTGACCATGAAAAACATGCCACTAGTAACCATTGTGTTTATTGACTGTCAGGTGATGCTCAGTGAGATTTAGAAATTAGAAATGAATATTCAAGGCATTGTAGCAGTGGCACATTGCAAGTGGGCCCATGGTGACAAAGTTACTATATTATTATATCTATAGAAGTATAAATAAGGTCTAGCGGTAGAACTTTTGTCAAGCATTTCTGAGGCTGAAGTGTTTTCTAATGGGAGGAGAGACACAGAACATTAAATGTCATAGAAATGTATATTAGAATGTGCCGTGTTCATCTGAGAGGGAGAGACAGAGACACACAGCAGGGTAAAATGCTCTATAAATCTGCTGCGCGCCGCAGGAACTGCTCTGTTCCGGAGAGCCATCAGAGACCACAGTAAATCACACAGAGAAGAAGAGTGTCTCCAGTGAACCAATCAAAACAGCTCTGTGTTATGAACGGCCTTGTGTCACAGGTGTGTGTGGGTGAGAGGTTTAACCTACAAAAATAGTCAAACTTCAAATCAACTACAACTTGCTGTCACTTCCTGTTTACATTTTATGGTTCCAATCCATAAAACCCTGTTTATCTATTTATGAGATGCATATCGTACTGAATTTCTTGATAATTCATTCTCCATGAAGACAAAGAGTAATAAACACACCGAAATCATACTTTAAAGAATATGTAAAAATGCAAAAATGTTTCGGTGATGATTACGATTCGTGGATGAAAAATCTAATGAGCTCAAGTAAGTCCTCATACAGATTAAAAAAAAAAGTGTGTTTGTTGACCTTAAGCAGTTTGGAGTGCAGCAGAAGTGTATACGCCGCCTCTGTGTAGTTCTCTCCATCCAAATGAAGATCCCGCAGTTTATAGAGATACCTTAGAAACAAATATGACAACTACAGTTAATGAATACAATAATTATATATACATAGTAAGTACATTCAATTATAAAATGCTATAAATACAACAGATCTGTACACACACACACACATATATAATGTATTTGTGTATAAAAAAAAAAATATATA
>JAUYWG010000048.1:4721861-4765843 GCA_034779775.1 Enteromius afrohamiltoni
AATTTTCCAAAAATATATATTTTTTTATTGTGCATTCCAATGGATCTCAATCAAACTGCAGTTAGGTTGTTTTGATTTCGTGCAAAATTACAAAAAATACTAGCTAACACAATAAAACAAATAAAAACATTATAGTGTAATATAAAAACATGATTTTATGTATGTGATAAATTGCTATAAATTGATGTTTAAACTAAGAGATAAATTTACTTGTATGTAATATAATCTCAGATCATAACAAATGGTTTTTATATTTACCACAAGGAGGCAGTATTACATAAAGCCAGTTGGCTAAACCCCTGAAGTGTGGTAAAATCACAGATTTATTTTAAGAGAAAGAAACCAATAGTCAATACTTGATTTGTATATACAAACAGTAATACATCTAATAAACAATTCTTATATTGATTAGTACCGATATTGCACTGTACTGATAATCATATATTACACTACATTATACATATTCTATTCAATTCTATTTCACTCTATTCTATTCTATTTTATTCTATTCTATTCTTCCACAGAGCCATCAATTATAGATTCAAACTGATGCAGAACTGATATGCATCACGATTTCATGATTTGTTAATTGTCAAGAGTCAGAATCATCCATCTCACACTGAAGGACCCTATAGAACACTCTCTGCACACACACACGTTTTTGTGATTTACGGGGACTCCTCATAGGTGTAATGGTGTTTATAATGGTGTACAGATTGTATGTGGTATTGTCCTACACTGACCCTACACCTAAACCTACCCCTTACAGGAATTTACAGAGATTAAAAAAAAAAAAAACACCATATGTTTTTTAAGCCTTTTGAATTGCAGGGATACTAAAAATATCCTCATAAATCACCTTCGTATTGTAATACATATGTCATTATGTAAATTTGTGTCCTCATAAACCACATCAACATGCACACTCATTCATGTTTAATGTGGCTGTAAGGTAGCGGTATGTCAAACACGGACGGCGTCTCGCTCTGTCCCTCTGTCTCTGTGCTCCAATGCTTATCCTTTGGATTTTGACATTAATTCAGCAAGACCAACATAATCTCCTGTCAGATTACACAACCACCACACACACACACGCACTTACAATCACAGCCTGATACACACACACAGTTAATATGGAAATTACCTGATGTACATCCCCTCACGGTTGATGTCCTTGTAGAAATTCTGCAAAGAAATAAAAAGGCAAGCGTTAACTTTGAGCCTCCGTGTTGACGTTTCTTCTGATATGTAATGCAAAATTATGATGATGGATTTCTCAAAACACCAATAAGATGCCTTTTGATAGTTAAATTAGATATAATTTACAAATACAGGTTGAAGTTGTGGCGGAGACGTTCTGACCGTTACAAAACAAGCAGAAGAAACTCAAATCTTGAATGAACTGAAGATTTTAAGCAGCAAAGGAGTTAATTACATTAACATCAACATTGTTGTTGATTACATAATGTTTGATTTGTTAATTGTGTGTGTGTGTGTTTTCATTTAAAGGAAATATTCTGTCTGGATTTTGCATATGAATCATTTAAAGAGGATGAAAGCTGACAGATTCATCATGTTGTAGCAAGAACATGAACTTGACGGCTGATCTCTAATTTAAACCATGAGGTCATGTGGGAATCACTTCTGTACTTGTTCATTATTATGTTTTCATCAGAAGCCTGGGTTCGTCCTTAACTGGCTGTGTTTCCACCACCTTAATTTATTCATAAAAATGGATTAAGTCAATGTTTCATCCCATGTGTTTGAATAAACAAAACTGGGTACAATAGAACAGGAAATGGAAGTTATATCTAGGGAATTTAAATTTAATAAATTACTTGAGGTATAAAGAGACAGACAGAAATTTGAGTAAATTATTCAATCACATGACTTGATCCAAGTCACATGACATTTTTGCACCTTGGAAAGAAGAGTTTCAGCATACAAATGAGTTTCTTGATGTTTCCAAATAGACATTTTAATGAGATAGTATAAAAGTTGTATGTATGCAAATATATGGAGGAAACCTCTAGGACTGGGACTTTTTTAATCTGTTTTTATTATCAGCCAGGTGAAAATCCTATACAAGTTACACTGTGAAGTGTGAACAGTTTAATAGTGTCAGGTGTTTATTTAACAGATCTAATAAAGCTTGTGTATATATATATATATATATATATTATTTTTTTTATTATTATTATTATATTCACAATATCACTGCTTTTACTGTTTTATTTTGATCAAATAATAAGCCATAGTGAGAATAGGAGAAATTTTACACACGTTGTGTTTGTTTGCACTCTGCATCCTCGTGTCTCCCATTTCTCCCATAATCCCTCCTTCGTTATTAGTGTTTCATCCTCTGCCAGCCGTGTTTGTCCAGGTGTCCTGCATTCTCTGTTGATTAGTCTCTGTATAAATTCACTCCCCACGTCTTATGTCTTTGTCAATTACATGTTACATGTGTTTTGTACGGCTCTGCTAAGCTCGTTGCGCACTCCTTGTTTCGTTTTGTTAAATAAATGTCAAGTTTGCATTCCTGCCTCCGAGTCCTGTCTGTCCTTGTGGAAACACGAGTGCGAGTTCGAACAGCACCCAGCGTGACAATAATAATTTAATAATAATTAATAATTAAATAATTAATTAAAATAATTAAATAATTAAACTAATAATTTAGTGTTTAATGAGGAAAGCTTTATTAAATTATTATTTTCATTTGATCTTTTTTTTTTTAGTTTTAATCATTTTTATGTGCTTTTGTATTTTTATTACTTAAAGTTTTTTAATAATTCTATTTAATTGTATTATTTTTTATTCTTATTTTAGAAATTTTAGAACTTCATTTCAGTTAGCTGTCGGGGCATCCTTTTTTTCTTTTTTCCATTTAAGTGTATCATCTAACATTTTATTTTATTTAATTTTATTTTACTTCATTGACCACAAAATAATGATTTTAGTAAATAACACCTATTCGTTACGGACAGCAGCTGCTTTTAAACCTTAACATTTTGTGCTGGACTATTAATCTGTGTGTTGAATAATATCTGTGTAATAAATAAAATAGAAGTTAAGTTGAACACATTGTCCATTCGAGCCCATAAAGAGGCCAATAGCTCAAGCTGATCAGACCAGATCAATCAGAAAACCACTTTATGTCAGTGACATATGAAGTGGGCGGGGCTTACCAGAAGATTGACCGTGCAGCTCATGCGGTTGTTTCTGCTGTCATCGCTCATCACCGTGCGGTAGTCAAGGAGCCGCTCGAGGAGGCCGGTCACAAGGGAAACGAAGTGATGCACCTCGGTCAGCAGCGGGGGGCGTCCATGAGCGCACTCTAAAAGACTGAAGCGGCACACAGTCAGAGCGGCTCTCATGCTTTCAGGAGATTTTAGAAGGATTTGGAGCTTCTTATGGAGTCAAGCCAGCATTATACAAGACCACCGTGTGTGTGTGTGTGTGTGTTCGTACATGCTCTGTAGCAGCTCCATGTATCTCTCATCTCCTCCTCCGCCTTCCACTTCATGATCCAACTTCAGGATGATCTCGTTCTCAAACTGAGAGGCAAAGAGAGACTTTATTAACAAGTTGAACATTATCAATGTGCATTTGCTAATCTGTGTGTGGGCAGCTTTCTCTCAATTTTTTTTTAAAAACATCCCAAAATAGTCCTAACATAGAAAATATTCATAAACGAAAACCTAAACATCGTGACAGGGTAAATCTACAGCAGACCCACACTGACATTTTTACCGTTTCATATATATATTTTTTTAAATCCTTTCCTCAGAATTATGGAAATATTTAATAAGAATATAGATCTTTCATTTTGCAGATATGTTTTACCATCTTTAAACCCATTTCATACATTTATAGAAATATAGAAATATAATATGATAATGTAATACATTTGACCATGTTTAAATCAGTTTCCAGAATTATAGAAATATTTGATATTAATACTAAAATTAAAATATTACTCATATTTTGAATGCATTTTTCATTTTTAAATGGATAGAATAATATAAATATGAGAAAAAATATTTGACATGTAGTTACCTTGACCTCTATATGCAGAATTATAGAAATATTCGACACATATTAAACCCATTACTTTGAATTACATAAATATTCCTTAGAGTATTTTAAAATATGAGACATTTTACCATGTTAGAAATTCATTCACTAGCACTATAATTATTTTGTCTAATTAAATACATATATTTTACACATTTTTTCAGAATACATTAATTGTTGTTTATATTTTATAAATTGTATAATTGATTTATTACACATGTATTCATTCACACAATTGATTACAAATTTGTACATTTTGGTATGTCAGTTTTTTGCGTAGACAAAAGAAACAAATAGGATTATACAAAGTGTATAAAGTATAAAAAACAAGAGAGGTCAAAGTGTGTGTTTGCACCTTTTTGAAGTGTCCAGAGTGGGTGTGTTCACACTGCATCATGTCAAAGAATATGGGGATAGTTGCTCTCCGCAGCTCTTCCTCTGGGATGAGTGTCATCTCCAGGATGGGACCCACCATCCCGGGAATAAAACAGATCTTATTCCTACCAAGCTTGTACCACATGTCTCTGATAGCAAAACCAATCAGCCGTCTCATGTCTCCATATCTGAGCGAAAGCAAGCAAGCATATTTATGCACATTTCATTTCTTTGATTATAGTTGTGAAAGCCAGATTTCTGTATAAACAGGGTTCAACTGTGAGCAGTTGCTGCTGGTTTAACTGGGATATTTCAGACTCACTTGGCCAGAATCTTGCTCCGTTTGGTGGGAGAGAAATGCTGCAACTGCAAGGACTCCTGGGTAATAAACGCCACAGCCAAATGGAAGTAATTATTCCATAACTACAGGAGAGAGAGAAATCATGATAAAATGACAATGGGGTGAGATATGTGAGATTATATGAGGGCTATCAATACTAATTGCATCTGAACTTGATCAAGCTCATTTACAGTTTTCCTCAGTCGCTTTGGTGCATTTCTAACAACAGTTAATGCATTTCTCAAAACTATTAGTGCAAACTGCAAAACCTAGTAGATAACCCGCAAAAGCGTCTCACTTGCTAAAAATGGATAGCTCATAAAGCAAGTATTCATGTCAATGAAAGTGTCAGTGGCGTCAAGATGAAAAGTCATTGCATAGCCATTTGAAAACTACAGTAGAGTTAGACATTACTGTATGTAGTGAGGTATCTGAGTGCAAGACACTGAACATATGCTCTTTGTGATTCTAATGTACTGTATCCAAAAGCATTGTGCAAATGATTCAATGTAGAAGACATTTTCAGAATTCTTTTTTTTTTCAGAATTGAAATTGAAATTTTTATTACATATATATATATATATATATATATATATAAAACTAATTTAACATTTTTGTATGTAATGACTCAAGCAATGAAATGAGGACTATTAGTTTCATATGGAAGGACTATTCAGCAGTCACAAGTTTAGGTAATTTTGACTGACATGACATAAGCAACTGATAAATGAAATAAAACAGCAGAGAGTTTTATGAAGGCAACTGATACATGTCCAAAAGCATTTGCAATTTGTTGGAAAGAATGAGAAACTATGATGTGCACAAATTACTAATTGTTTTGAGAAATGTACATTGTTCATGTACAAATGTTTTGTTTTGTGCAAATGTAAGTACTGTTGTGAGAAATGCACCAAAGCGACTGAGAAAAACTGTAAGAGACACACACACTAACCTGTACTTCAAAGCTGTTGTTGTCGAGGAACTTGTGGTTCATGGTGTCAGCGTATGTGTTGATAGCTCGGAGAAACACCCTGATTGGACGAAAACACCAGGGTTATTATAGTTAACTAAAACTTAAAGGGTTGATTCGCCCAAAAATACAATTTTAAATATAACTCTGATTGGACTCATCTGAAAGAAGAAAGTACATATACACCTACAGTAGGATGCTTTGAGGGTAAGTAAGACATTTTTAAAACATTCAAACAACTCTTTGCTACTATAGTTAAGTAAAACATCAAATATAAGAGGAATATATTAAAATGCATATTTTATTTTCACTTAATTTAACTTCATGTACTTAAACTAAAAACTGAAATAAAAAAAAACATAAGACAATATTGTACTGCATATAGGCATAAAATACTGTATATAAACAAAAAAACATTAAAATGAAAATAAAAAATAACCAAAATAACACTGCAATGCACAAACTCACTGAATCTTAAAAATGTATAGCTCTACAAATGACATCAAATGAAAAATCTGGAAACCTGATATACATTTATCATTCATTTGATCAAGTGTTTGCATCACAATCTTTTCATACATTTTTCTTACTGTGTTTTTGAATCAGCTGCATTTTTAATAAATTTCTTCATTTTCAATACCAGATCTATTGTTTTATCATTTCAGATCAAATAAACCTGATATATTTTAATTGTACTTTTTACTTTTTACAAAACATGTTTTTCTTTCTTTTTTTTTGTTTTTTATTGAACAATCTTTGTAAAAATGTCTTAAGCGTCCTAACAGTATCTGATGATCAGCAGGGTCACAGATGACACTTTAAACTGTGATATTGAATTCCAGGAAATATACCGAGGTCAATAAAACACAATATGCTGCCACTGTCTGCTGCCATTAACAGTAAGACACACACACACATAAATCACACACACACCAGCAATCCATATCTTCTTCAGTGTGAGGAGTTTCTCTGTAGTCTGAGTCTGCAGGTTTATTCCTCTGTAAATCTCTTTTTCTCTCATTGACCTCTTGTTTGAAGTGTAATCAATGTTAGTGTTTGTGCTGCTGAAGACTCTGAGACTGACAGTGGAAGTTACTATGGATCGCCTCAGGAGCGCTGCTGTGTATGTGTGTGTGTTGCTTTGTTCTTACCTGTTTTGCACCATGATCATAGTGACCCAGTCAGATGGGTAGACATGTTTACCAATCAGATCCTTAAACAACAGAAACGTCTCCATCAGGAAGTCCTACAAGAGCACAGACACAAGATCATTAACTGATGAATCAGACAGATAGACAGACAGACTAAGATAGATAGATAGAACTCACCACTAGGTCTGTGGTCCCGCTGAAGGTCTCTATGTAGCGAGAATAGTGTCTGTCATCCATCTGACTGAGAATAGCCGTCATACAGGCCACCACTCGAGACTACAGAGACACAGAGACACAGTCCAGGATCACATCTCTGCTTCAACAACAACAAACGCAAAAGTCCTCAAAGTCCTGACACTCTGATTCCACGGACGCGGCCGAAGATGATGAACAACGTTTCAGATAGTTTGGAGAATCTTTCAATCATTCACATCGACGTCCAATTTCCCCTCCACCTCCACTCTGCATGCGCCTTCCTTCCCTCGCTCTCTCTCTCTCTCTGTCTGATCAGATGATAAATGATAGGAAGTGAGAGGAAAAGTGATGGATGACGGATGGATGCATGCAGACAGAGAGGTGAGAGCCATCACTCACACAGACCTCACAGTCCTGACTGCGTGCCGCTGATAAAATATGTGAATATGAATGAAATGAAGTGTGCAGCTTATTTTGTCAAGCACACACAAAGTAAAACAGTATAAATATTGGAAGGAAATTTAATTTTGCATTCCATGAAGGACTGTGAATGATATAACTGAATCAAAAACTGTGGTGCAATATGAAAATATGTTTATAGCTGCTGATTATACGGTATAGTGAGATCTCGGTGAGATTTTTAAAAGCTTTTGGAATTATAGTAAAAATTGCTATTCATATAGCAAAATATGTTAAAATATCATTTATTCCAGTGATGCAAAGCTGCATTTCCTGCATCCAGTCTTAAGTGTCATATGATCCAAGCATCAGAAATCTTTTTTTTTTTGTTCAAGAAACATATATTATTACTATTATTATTATTATTATTATCAGCAATGACAAATATATGTTATTTTTATACATTTTATTTTTCTTTGATGAATAGGAGGTTCAAAAGAACAGCATTCATATATATATATTTTATAACATTATGTCTTTTTAATGCATCCTTGCTGAATAAGAGTGTAAATATTTTGAACAAAATCTTTTTACTGACCCCAAACTTTTGATTGATAAAGTATTTAAGGTTTTTCTCAAAATATGCACCGGTAGTTTGATGGTGTATTTGACTCAACTATGGCATCTGCAATGCATTATGGGATAATTATACTCTACACAATGTCAAACAACCTACAATGACTCTGTAATACACCATAAAATATGTTAACACTGAAAAAATGACTTGTCCTCTTTTAAGACAGAAAAACTTGTGAAAACTTCTGTGACAAAGCCATCAGACAGACACAAGACTCATCTAAAGGGAAGCATTTCAAACGATTGTGCTGAGACAGACGCCAGTGATGTTCCCATCAGCTGTTTAAAGAGCTCTGAGATCCGTCCTCCTGCTGGAAATATGCTGATCACACACGCCTCTATTGCTTTTAAACCGTCTGTGTGTGTGTGAGGTGAGATTTCTCTCCAGTGAGAGAGTGTTATACGTATTACTGCTGTCTGTCTGCAGCCTGACAAACAAAGACAGACTGACAGTAAAGCAGACACACACCAGCTCTGCTCACTAATACACCAAACACACTTCAACTGAAACCCTGTGAGCTTCTTAACTAGACAGGGACTCGTCCAAATCAGGACAAACTTACAAAGACCATTTCGCAGCTCAAGCTCTCGGCCTAGAGCTGACCTCTCAAAAAACACTGAAGCTAACTTTCAAATAGGCATCATCTTTATAAACAAACCACATATTTGAAGTGTAAACTGCTTCAAAAACTGCTTCAAACTACACTGTGACACAAAAACAGATTTGAGGACCAGAAAGCATTGCTGTATACAATTGATCAAATAAATTCAACAATTAATTGCATCAAAAATAAAGGTTTTTGTTAATGTAATATATGTGCGTGTATTGTGTATATTTAATATAATATTTAATATATATATATATATATATATATATATATATATATATATACACACATATATTAAGATACAGAAATACAGAACATTTTTTTTATTTTTTACATTTGTATTCACATATATATTCATATAGTTACATTATATTTATATAATTCAGACGATATATAAATATATGTAATATATAAACATATTTTCTTAAATGTATACATGCATGTGTTTGTGTATTTATAAATATACACAATACACACTTCTTTGTATGTACACAAAAACGTTTTTTTTTTTTATTTTGGATGTGATTACCTGCGATAAAATACAACATAACATAATATTTTATATAATTACCACCAAGCAATATTTTAGATATAATCAGCAGTCTTTTTGTCAGATTTATCCGTCTTCTGAAGACTAATCTGTCCCTGAGATGCAGCTAAAGCAAATACACACAGACAGAAAGTCACACAATCACCCAAAGGCAGAGAAAAGGACACAATGTCTACAGCCAGCAAAGGAGTTTCACACACACACACACACACACACAGGCAGGGCAGCGGTAGAGGTGTACTGTAATCTGTGTTATGTAATAAATCTAATTAAATAGAGCGGTGTCATCTATAAGGACAGATGGCTCACTCTGCCAAATGAAAATAAAACCACTCACACATGAGTCATGAATATCCCTTCATCCTGATTCCAGCGTCGCACCTGTTCAAACATCTCTTATCTCTTCTGATCTGTTTCCTGTTTCCTTCTTTTTTCATTGAGAACGTCATTTATACTCGCATCAATTCATTTTTCTCCTTAAATATTCATTTCAGATTTTTCAGTGGCTTTTACACAGAAACAGCTCAAAGTTTGAGAAAATCAAAACCAGAAGTAATATTTATGTAAGAAAATTATGAAATTGAAATATATTTTAGACATTTACAGTATTACAGTAAGATTGTGCATATATATATATATACAGACAGACACACACACACTAAATTAATTAAACAGCACGTTTGTGTAGATTAGTATTTTAAGTCTAAACATATACAACACGGCAATGTTTCATTTCTAATTTACTTTGTATGTTGCATTTACCTATACTTGTTACTTTTGGTATTGATTTGCTTTAGAATACCTGGAAACACAAATATATGGTTTTATTCATGCCAAAAAATAACAAATAAGAATAAAATAAACCCTACCAAAATAAAACTAAGATTGAGAGAGACAGACAGAAAGACATTCACCTCAGACTGTGACAGAGTAACTGATGACAGTAAAAATATAGAAACAGACACGACGAGAAGAGACATAGACTAGAGAAAAAGACACACACACACATGACATCTGTTAGCATTTGGAGCATGTTGAAAATGTGTGTGTGTCTGTGTCACGGTCACTTCTTGTCCTGGTTTCAGTTCTTCTTCCCCTGCGGCTGTAACCTCATCTACATCTTTCACATTCTTTCCTTTTCCTCCTGTTATCCTTCTTTTCAGAGCAGCCCCCCACCCCCACTCCCCACCTATAGTCCTCTCTCTCTCTCTCTCTCTCTGTCTCTCTGTAAACTGATGTTATGAGATTCCAGCTCCACTTCAGATCAAATTAAAATGAGCTTTAGCGACAGCAACCTGCATGGCTTGCCTTGATCCTGGGTTTTAAATATCACACGCTAAATGAGAACATGTCTTTTACCTCTATTGTTTTATGTAAGGCTA
Organism: Enteromius afrohamiltoni; assembly: GCA_034779775.1. Lineage (NCBI taxonomy): Eukaryota > Metazoa > Chordata > Actinopteri > Cypriniformes > Cyprinidae > Enteromius > Enteromius afrohamiltoni. Next base: position 4,732,542 of record JAUYWG010000048.1, read on the forward strand.
ATAGCAATGACTGCAGACCAACATTATCCCTCAAACCTAAATATTTTCCATTCTATAAAAAAAAAGAAAAATGTTGACATTTTAGAAAAATAGAAAACAAATTATAAAAAAAATAAATTTCAAATAATTATTTCATTTTTTTCCACTTTCATTTTAGTATTAATAATTTGTCAATTTAAGCAAATGAGAAAATGTTGAAAAGTGAGACAAAAATTACAAATCAGAATATAAAAAAATAACCTGGTTCCCAAAAAAAACCCACACAGAAAACTGTGCACATCATAACATTTAAATATAATCAGGATAGGTGAAAACATACTTATTACCAATATACCTTACAAACAAAACATCTGATGAAAGAAGTCTAAAATGATAAAGCAATAGATATCAATCACTGCTTTCCTAGCCAAGAGGGAACATTCTGAACACAAAGGTTATTTCATCTTGAACAAAAGTTTTTTTCCACTAACATTACATTTATAAATTGTGGAATGATTTATTTATTTTTTTTACATTTTAGTTAAGAGAACATTCAAAAGAACTGGACGTTTTTAGAGAACATTTTAAAAAAAAAACAATCTTTGAACATCTTCGTTAATTTCAAAATATTTCATGTTTATTTGAGCCTAATACAGAAACAGTGAGTTTGGGGGCGGGACTATCTGTATATCTGATGAATGACAGGTGAGATGAGTGTCGCAGTCAATGATAAATGTTCTGTACAATACTTCTACTCTTCATTTTTAACTTAACCTAACCTAAGTTCTTTAGGTCGAATGTTTTGATTTTAAAGTGTGTTAAATATACAGTTAAATATAAATGTGTCTAATATACTGACATTTACACATGCTAATAATAGTAATATATAAATGACGTAAAAGATAAAAATCATATCTATTTTTAACACCATGCAAGATGTTTTCTAGTAAAACGAATATACTCAAACACTTCTTTGACCCTAAACCTTAAACACGTTTGTACATTGTGTGTGTGTGTGTGTCCGGACCTCCTATCAGCAACTAATGTGACCGAACAGGAGGGGGAAACCAGGTCACACAGCGGGATTAAAACACACACACACACACACACAGAGAGAGAGAGAGAGAAAGTGAGTGAGTGAGTGAGAGAGAGAGAGGAGGAGGAGATACGAGGCGCTCAGTTCACCAGTAGATGGAAGGAGAGACAGATGTGCTCGTGAAAGAGAGACAGATCATAAACACAGACAACAGAATATCACACAGACACATGTAAGCAAGAAGAACAGAAACACACGGAGCAGTCTGATCTCACAGGAATATAGGAGAAACAGAACGAGTGAACAAGACAGAGATGAAGAGATGCAGAGATGAAGAGCAGTCCGTTCACCTACACAACACTCTGTAATGAAGGTCAGTAACGAAGTTATTCGTTTAATATTACAACAACGCTAAAGCCATTAGCGCACATCTAAAATATTAATACTTAATATTTTTCATTTATTGTTACGTTTTAAATTTAATTTTTAATTTCTATTTATTATTATTATTATTATTATTATTATTTAGTTTATGTGTGTGGAGTGCTTGAGTTCAAACTAAAGCATACCAAAAGCACCTTGGTACTAACATGGTACTTTCCACCTGCACCACGGTCATACCATAAAAGTATCAAAGTATCATAACTATAGCGAGTTTTTTGGACTTTTATCACGGTGACGTTATGATATTCTCTGTAGTACTTTGCAGAATCACACATACACCATAGTAAACGAATATGGTAATCATACAGTATCGCGGTGTATATCAAAACACTAGAGTTGCCATCTGACACCATAAATTCATCATGGGACTGCTGCAGTACTTCCATATAGGTATAATGCCTGTGTGTAATTAATCATCACAAGTTTATGAAGGTATTGTAAACACAACACTGGGATTTCTGTGTGTGTGTGTGTGTGTGTGTTATGTAACAACAGGTATCTAATACCCATCTGTTACTGAGACCTCTGATGAAATAACATGTGTGTTCATAAGTGTGTGTGTGTATGTAGTGCTTTTAATTGTGTGCATTTCCCTGTATGTATAAAAGTGTGTTGTGTGTTCTTTAAAAAACCTTGGACTGATTGGTTCTTTGTGGAACCAAAAATGGTTCTTCTATGGCATCGCTGTGAAGAACCTTGTAAACACCTTTATTTTTAAGAGTGTGTGTGAGTGTGTGCGTGTGTGAGACTCAGAAGAAGAGAGTGTGAAAATTAATTTCACGCTGAAGAAATCTGAACACAGATAAAACAGAGAGAAACACAAGTAAGAGAAAATAAGAGAGGAGAGATAGATAGAAAGAAGGACAGAAAGCGAGAGATACAGTAAGCACCTGAGAGAGAGATGGATGAAAGACAAGAAAACAGACAGTGACAGCAAAACAAATGAATAGAAAGATATGAGACAGACGGGTATTTAAGAGAGACAGGCCTGAACCTCTGAATGAGGTGAACCTTCAGACACCTGTCAAGATGATGTCCAGCTCATATTTCACCTCGGAATGAAAAGGAAGGAATAAGAAATGTCTGACATGATGAAATTTAGCCTAGTTTTAAAGATGTTGCACTGCTTTACTTTTTATTACTTTTATTATTTATAATAATCAAATTACTTACATAAATAAATCACATTTACATCAAATTCCCATTGCAACATACTTAAGGTACAGATTAATTATATAAATTATGTTTTGAAATAACTAAATGAATGAATGCATGAAGAAGTTTCAAACCATATCAAAAGTCTGAGGTCTGAATATTCTTTTTAAAGAAATGAACACTTTTATTCAGCAAAGATGCATTAAACTTATCAAAAGTGACAGTACAGAAATGTATAATGTTCTGAAAGATTTATATTTAAAATAAATGGTGTTCTTTTGAACTTTCAAAGAATCTTTGAAAACATAAAAAAATGAAGCTGAAAAAAATTCAGCTTTCCACTTTAGCAATAAAATAAATGTTAAAAAATATTCATATAAAAACAGTTCTTTTAAATTAAATAAATATTTCACATGTTTTATTCAAAACAAAAATACAGCCTTAGCAAGAATTAGAGACTTTCTTAAACACGATAAAAAAAACCTTTAAGGCCCAAAACTTTTGTGCAGTAATGCATATACACAATTTCAGATTTCATATTGGCAATAAAATATAATGAAAATCATCAGTGAGAATTAGGAGAATTACAAAACCCACAGGTGAAATGTCTGAATACATTACAGTAATGAGAATTTGGGGGATTAATGGTCCTAAAAACAGACATATATATTATTTTCCTTAGATTTTAGGACAAAATGTGACTTGGACATGACTGTGTGTTTTACTCAGAGAAGAGTGTATAAAATGAGAAATGAGAAAACACGCGTCATCCTCCAAAAGAGGTGAAGACACAAACATCAGCATGTCTCGTGGGACATTTATGTCCTTCTGCAGACAAATGCACACTCTCTCTCTCACACACATTTTTTAAAAAAAAAAGCTGTTTTCTTTTTAAGCTGATAAATCTTTTAAGCTACCCTGATACTCTCACAGGCGCAAACACACACACGTCTGATTGCTAAACACACTCGTCACAGGACCAGTTCTAAACACATACAAGTCCAGCAGAGTGATTTGAGACTAAATTAAATCATTTTTAATTTAATTCATCTTTTTTTGTTTTAGTAGTGTTGTGCTTGCTATTTCAACAAACCCATACAAAAAGTGGCTGTGTTGTCCTGCAGAGTTCCTCCAGTCTCCCTAAACATTGTAACAACTACATAAAACAAGCAATCTTTCAATAATGCCATAGCAACAACATGTAAACCACCCAAAACACCACAGCAGTGACCCAGCACAGTCTAACAACCAAAACAACCAAGCAAGCCATCCGTGTTAATTTTGTAAGACATTTGTAATATAGTCTTAGTCTACTTTTTAGTTATTATTAAACTATAGTATAGTTTTTAAAAGAGTAGTTTTTATATTTTAAAATACATTTTATACTTTTCTTTATATTTTTCTTTTATATAGTTGCAGACATAATTTATTGACCCTAATGTCATCTAGTCATTGTCTTGTTTTGTCTTGTCATGGGAAAAAACCTTCTCAATTAACATTTTTCATCATAGTGTTCATTAACGAAATAAACTCTTTAAGCAACTTGCTGGCAAACACCCAGAACACACTTGAGATTCCATCTCAATGCCCTAGAGACTCTCACCCTGAACACCCCTTCTAACAATACAGTAGCAGCTCTGTGACATTACCCAGAACACCCTAGCAATCAACTTCAAACAACCTAGAAATCCCCTAACAAATGTCCTAGAAACTGTGGCAACTGTGTAACAGTGCCTTAGCAACTCCCTGACAACCACTCAGAATGCCATAGAAACCTCCTACTAACAGCATAGCAAATCCCTGGCAACTACCTAATACCAATGAACAACATTCTAAAGGTCATTGCACTGAGGCCAAAATAAATAAATAAATACAACCTCACATCCTTTTAACAGTGCCTTAGCAACTCTTTGGCAACCACCCAGAAAACCCTTTCAACTCACTGGAAACTACAAAGAACAACCTAGCAACCCTTCTAACAGTTCCCTAGCAACTCCCCGACAACCGCCCGGAACATGCTAGCAATCAGCCCCAAGCAACCTGAAAGAAACACCATAGCAACTCCATACTACAGCATGCTAAAACCACTAAGAACACCCTGACAGCCACAGAGAAACATCCACCGCGTTCTGTTAAATGTACACCTACTGTACTGTACAGTGAATACTGTGGTATTACTGTAACATGGGATCATGTTTTTGGTTTTTAACTCTGTTATACTTCGGTATTTTTAGTTAGTGAGTGCTGAGTAGAGTATATGTCAGTATGCACTGAGAAACACCACAGTCAAGCCATTACACACACACAAACACAACATGCACCTGCGTGTTTGTAAATGTGTGTGAGTGTAATGCTTCTTCCATTAGGTTTCCCTTTGTGCGTGCGTGCGTGCGTGTGTGTGAGAGATTTATGTGTGTAATATTACTGGCAGCGTTTTCCCCTCTCAGTGTGTCTCAGAGGTGCTGTACACTCCGACTGGTTAATATTGTATATCAGAGGTTTAAACACACCAGCGTGACTTTGTAACATCTCCCAGAGCTTTGTTCAGTTTGATGTTCTGAATGACATCATACCACCGCAAAGCATGAACCACAAGCCACACCGATCAAATCATCACATCGAGGAAGTTAAAAAAGACCATTTTGATGTAATTGTTGTTATTGGAATATTGGAAAAAGAATCCGATTTCTTCAAATCTCATTAGATTCCAACTAAAAGTGGTTAAAGGCTCTGGGTAATGAACAGACGACTGTCTGTTGGGAGTCACTGCACAGAATGAAGACAGAATAAACTACATCCAGATCTATCTGCACTTATTCTTTATGCTCACCCTGTCTGCTTTTGCTTATGTTGATTCATTTCTGTGCGCAGAGTGTTCAAAATATACACCTCTGAATGACATTTGCTAATAAAAATGTGACTTTGTTGAGCAAATGACATGAAATTAACAACTAACTGACCCTTCAGTGAAGCAATAAGCATCATCTATACAGCCAGAGCTCAATACCTTTAGGACTGTATTTAATTTACAACATGGACTTGTGCTCTGCACTGCTTTAATGAAACTGTTAACTCATAATAAGAAATATTAAAGCCATATATTTTCATGAAAATATCTATTATTATCTGTTATTTCTATTTTATTTTATTATTTTATTCATCAAAAGGACTGGTAATATATATATGGTAAAATTTGTATATATGATCTAAACTAAGAACCATAATGGAAGTAACAGAATTAAAATGAAATGCAATTTTAGCTATTCAATTAAAAATTGTTTTTAAAGCTTTATAAGCTTTGACTATTCAGTAAATTTCTCTTGGTGTTATTTCAGTTCAGATTTCCTAATGCAAAATATATCAGGAAAAAAATGGTTTTATGCCTGAGAGTAAATATTTATGGCCGGTAAACTTACTTTCTTTGCTCCAGTGGCAGGTTTGACAAAAGCATAATTTTTGGATGGTAAGTGTGTGTTTTCAGGACACTGTGGTGATGGGACGCTACATCTGAGTCCTGAATATTGATTGCCACACACAGAGATGCCAGAGAGTATTTGATAAAGCGTGTGTGCATGTGTGTGTGTGTGTGTGTGTGTGTGAATGATGACACAAGAGAGGCTCAGAAAGACAAAATCAAAGTCAGGAGTAACGGAGTGTGAAAGAGAAGAGAGAGGAGGAGTACAGGGCTCAACCGGAGTTGATGAAGAGATCAACAGAGATTCAGTGTGTGTGTGCGCTGGAGAATGGAGGGATGAAAGTGGAACATCTAACTGTGTGCTGATGAACCGTAGCGAAGATCAACAAGAGACCTCAAGAACACAATACTCAAGGAGTGTGTGTGGAGACAAGGTGCCCTTACAGAAAAGCACCGTGGCTGTACCGTAATGATGTATCAGGTGATGCACACTAAACTGCACTGTAAAATTGTTTTTTTCAAAGCAAAAAAACATGGAGTATGTTTTACAAGAAAATACTATTTCAGTCTTTCTGCTTCAAAATGTGTTACTTGCTGTTTATTTGTAATCAATTTTGAAATTTACTAGCAATTTCTGGGTAAAAATTATTTCTATAGTAAGTCAATTTAAATAAATAAGCAATTAGCAATACATGCAAATACAATTACACACTAATAGATAATCTCCAGTTAATTATTAGCAAAACACACAAAAAACACCTATTTTGAACTTGGATTATTAGGCATTAAGAGATTTATCAGGGTAGCATAAACACTTATTACTGTGATATTTCTATTTGGTAATATCATGGTATACCACATGGGTATATAGAAGTCTTTGTTAATGACTGCTAATTTATGCAAAAGCACAGCACGCTATTTACACAGTACTCTAATCTGATCCAATACAAGGTCAAAAAGTGTCAAATCCAGCAGATCAATGAATCTAAATTCTTCTAAACACATCAGAAAGCAAACAGCCGCCCTGCAGCCCACTCTCTCTCTCCAGAGGATTCACAGACGGCAGACATGAAAGAAGAGAGGAGGAGATTTGGCTGCGGATGTCTCTAATAGTTTGTTCAAATGAAAATAATCCTAACGAATGCAATCTCTGGGACGCTCTAAGAAATGCAAATATTCAGTCAAATATCCCATACTAACTTCAATTACTCTCATAATTAAACTCACTGATGCTTTGTTCCTTATTAGGGCTGATGTTTGTGTGTGTGTGAAATAAATGAGCAGTGTTGTATTATAATGTTCATCTGTTAGAGGCTAATGGGGGTCATTAGCATTTCTGACCAACAATACTCTTTTCGCTCTCTCTCTCTCTCTTTCTCTCTCACACACACACACACACACACACACACAATGATAAAGAATCAAACACGATATTATTTACAGTGTGGAAAATAAACCAAACAATTAATTCAAAAGTTGATCGGAATGCATTTTACAATTCATCTCACATTTAACTTAATTATTTACTTCCTCTCTATAATTTTGAAAAGTAATTATTGAATAATTAGGACATTTACTAGCTAAGTCTCAGTTGAAATTGTTTCTACATATTCTACACCTTTATAAGTTTAACTCATTTACACTTTCATGAAAAGTAGGTCACTTTAAAAGGATCTGTCTAATAAGGGTTATTCTGGACTGTCCCTCTTCTAACTAATCTATAATGGCTTTTCATAAGCGGTTATGGATTTAAGAGTAACTTTGAAATACGTCATATAAGGTCTGTGGTTAATGTTATTTATAGAGACTTTCACATTTCTTTTAAAATATAAATTACATCTCATTTCAAGAGTGATGTCTATACATACACTTTATTAAATATTTTGTTCAGTTTTAGTTACTTAAGTTAAACTATATTAAAAAAAGAACTAGTTAAAAATCTTTATTTTAAATTATTTATTTAAATACATTTTATAATATTATCTTTTATGAACTACTGTATAATAAGCCTGAGGCCAAAAAAAATTATAATTATAATGTTTGTACCCTGTTTTGTTTCCCATTCAGAGAAAGTGCAAGTACACACACACACACACACACACACACAGTGTTTGGGTCAGAGGAGCTTTGAGACTGTCTCATAAAAGAAAAGAAGCTTAACGGAGAACAAGATATGAACTACAAGACACACAGAGAGCTTATCAAAGAGCAAAGGAAAGGAGGGAGAACATTTAAGAAGAGGAGGAGATTACAGAGGAATAAAGTGATAATAATAGGTCCTTCAGGAAGAGAAGCAGCGAGAGAGAGCGAGACTTTAATCAGCTGCATGTGACATATGGGGGATTTTGTTAACACTCATTAATATTCGTAATAGTCGTGTTGGGTTATTGGAGTCTCTGAGCATAACATGGACGTGAACTTTAAGAATGTCTCTCTGGTTTCTTGTGTTGACTAGCATTCTTGATTACAGACACACGTTTGAGTTGTGTAGTAACTTAGTTGTGGTGCTACTAAGTATTCAAAAGTTTAGCAAAAAAAAAAAAAAAAGTATTAAGTGAAGTGACTTGCGGCCAGATATGGTGACCCATACTCTGCATTTAACCCATCCAACGTGCACACACACAGCAGTGAGAAGTAAACAACCACACACACACCGAGAATACACACCCAGAGCAGTGCCCAACCATTGCTGTGGCGCCCGGGGGGCAGTTGGGGGAACGGTGCCTTGCTCAAGGGTCTCACCTCAGTCGTCATACTGAAGGTGGAGAGAGTGCTGGGAATTCACTCCCACCACCCACAATCCCTGCCGGACCTGGGACTCGAACCCACAGCCATTGGGTTACAAGTCCAAATCCCTATCCATTAGGCCATTATATAAATTATTATACAAATACATGTAATGAATTACTTATTTAATAAGTACATTAGCAAATTTTTTTATTAAATGCATACATTGATGAATTGTTTGAAAATTAAAACTTCCTAACTGTATCATTTATTTATTATGTGCATTACTTTCTTTCTTTCTTTCTATACATTTTTTAAAATGTTTCATCCTCCGTAACTGCAAATAGACATTTCAAAGCTTGATTAATTTTATTAAATTGGTTCATTTGAATAGTAAATTAAAACAAACCTTTCCAAATAAATCATCTGATAACAGACTCTTACAGTCGCTTTGGTGCATTTCTCACAACGGTACTTACATTTGCACAACAGTTAATGCATTTCTCAAAATAATTAGTCATATGTGCACATCATAGTAGCAGTTTCTCATTCTTTCCAACAAATTGCAAATGCTTTTGGACATGCATCAATTGCTTTCATACAACTCTCTGCTGTTTTATTACATTATCAGTTGCTTATGTCATGTCAGTCAAAATTACCTAAACTTGTGACTGCTGAATAGTCCTTCCATATGAAACTAATAGTCCTCATTTCATTGCTTGAGTCATTACATACAAAAATGTTGAACTAGAACTAGTCTTTTTTTTTCCTAAAAATGTCTTCAAAATGTAATCGTTTGCACAATGTTTGAATACAGTAAATTAGAATTGCAAAGAGCATATGCAGTAAAAATGTGAAGCATACATATTCTTGTACTCATAGCATACATGTCTTGTACTCAGATACCTAACATGGTTAGTGTGATTTCACCAAGTACAAGATGTTCCTGGATCAACATCCTTGTAAAAATTTTGGGTAGGGGTAGGTTTAAGGGCAAGGATTGCAAGTTTATATTTTTGGGCATTAATGTTGATCCAGGATCATGTCCTACTTGGCAAAATCACAGCGACCCTCACTACATACAGTAATGCCTAACTTTACTGTAGTTTTCAAATGGCTATGCAAATAGTATATAGTGCTGTCTTGAGCATTTTCAGGAAGTGTCACCAAAATCGGACTTTTTTGCATTGTAAAACATGTACAGAGTAAACTGTCATAATGAAAACATGACAAAGCCATTTGACTGTCTTGTTCAAAAGCAATGGTGTCAGGACTTTTCATCTTGACGCCACTGACACTTTCATTGACATGAATACTTGCTTTTGAGCAAGTGACATGCTTTTGCGGGTTATCTTCTAGGTTTTGCAGTTTGCACTAATAGTTTTGAGAACTGTTGTGCAAATTTAAATACTGTTGTGAAAAATGCACCAAAGCAACAGAGAAAAACTGTAAACAGCTTCAGTGCAATTAGTTACTTTTTGTTAGTGCAAATCAAGAGTGCAGCTTAACATATAAAGAGACGGTTCATGAAAAATATAAATTCTCTCATTATTTACTCACCCTCAAGTTTCTTTCTTCTGATGAGGATACAAAATACACTTTGAAGAGTGTTAGTTACTAAACAGTTCACTGTAGCCTGCTGCTTCCATAATACTTTTTTTCTTACTGTTTAAGTCAACGGCTACTGTCAACTTTTTGGATACCAACGTTCTTCAAAATATCTTCTTTTTTTGGGTGAACTATCCCCTTAATAACTTTAAATTATGAATGCCACATGCAGTCGTGCAATATGTTTTACATACATTTCTGCTTTATCAGACAGGCAAACGACGAATCTGAAGACTATGACACTGGAATGACAGCAAGACGGATTTTTCTAACCAATTTGATCATTTCTAATGCTGTGGAATACAACCTCCCAAAACACACCAAGGAATAATCATCTTTGCTTTAGATAGTATGCTTATAAACAAAGGCCACACCCCCTCCAGCTCCTCCTCAGGGGGCTGAGCCAATCAGCAGAGGTCATGGGCCGACGGGCAGCTGACACATCCAATGCAGTGCCAGCACTGGAGGTGCCTCTAGCTGGTGGGCGGGCTGTCCTGTCTCAGAAATGGGGTCCTCTGTGCAGTGTTGGTGTCCAAACGTCACCGGGTCTCCGCTCGCTTCCGTCACTGAAGAAGAGGATTCAAACAGTCAGTACGGCCAACGGGCCGACTGTCGAAACCATGTCGCTGGACCGGGTGAGACGTTGTGAAGTCAATGGAAGGCACGTCGTCAAGGCAGCATCCAGGAACCATGTGGCACAGGACAGGACGTCCCAAGAGAGTGAGGTGTACTGTCAAATCAAAGCCAATCCAAACCAATCTGGACAAAGAGAAAGTTTAAAAAGGACCCCTCGTTATGTTAATGGAAGTATTGTTGCGCCCGAGGTGGTGGGTGGAGTTTGTAGCGAAGGGGCAGAGTCCGAGGAAGCAAGGCGACAGACCCAAACAATGATACGTGAATGTAGGCGTGGTCAGTCGTTGAAAGGAGAGGCGGACAGGCCAGCCACCTGCCCGTACACCACACCCCCTCGGCCATGCCGCGTGATGACCTCATCGCCCAGACTGTGCACCAGCTGTGGGCGGAGACAGTCTCAAGCCCCACCCTGCATGGCGCCCGCTTGTCGCAAACGAGCCGCCAGTCAGGTTCAAGCAAGCATGACACTGCCAATGCCGCCAAGGAAAAGCTGTTCACCTCGCTTGCAGAAACGTAACTCCACGGTTGGACAGCCAACATATGCGCAAATCCCCAATCACACAACACAAAACGCATGCTCCACCCCTTTACAATCCAACAAAAAAAATGCGAGAACTGAGGCGTCAACGCAGTTTGAAAAGCCCAGTAACGACTCAACACTGCACAAAACGCAACACACGCTAACACGGGTCAAAACAGAATCAATCGCACAACAAGATGCAAAGGACAAGTGTGCGATTACGCAAACGCACAAATCTGCCACGTCCAAACCAACTGGCTGTGAGTCCCAAGCCACACCCACTCCTCCACCCAAGAAAGACTTGAAACCAATACAGGTAAAATGTAAACCAGCACCTCCAGAACTTCTGATTGGCGTAGGGGCGGAGCCTAAACCACAAATCCTACCCCCTCCTCCATCAGAACCTATAAAAGAAACGGAAACTGACTCTAAAGACACCCACCCACCTCCAACAGACAATATCCCACAATGCAACGGTGCACCTGGCGTTCTACACGGACTGCTGCAGAATGTAGAAGAAAACCTGCTGTATAATCAGGAAAAGATCAAAGTTCTTCTCAATGTCATTCAGGATCTGGAGAGGAACAAAGCATTGAGTGAAGGGTGAGTAAGAGTGAGAGATTAAGGCTCTGGAGTTCATGAAAGCATGTTTGATTTGTGATTCCACACTTCCATCATCCCATAATTCCCCTGGTAACCGATGCATCCTGCGGCAACGCCTCGGGAATCTCAATCATCAATGGGACATCGACCCCCTACTGCTCCCAAACTCCCTCTCTCCCTCTCATCTGATGTCTTATTTTCTGTCTCATCTACACTGCTACACCTCCTAATGCATTTACACCCTTTCTCTTAATCTCTTAAGAGTTTCCCTCTCTTTTTTCTCATGTATCCACACACACACAGTTTCGTCAGAACTCTGCTTTGATTGAAAGCTCTGATCTGTCAGGATCGATCAGGAAAGTGACTGTGTATGTTTTCAAGTGTTCATTTTCATTACATACTCAAGGACATTCAATAGAGGTCTGTATGCCTGTGGGATTCCAGTTGGCCTTGATTTTATTTGTTGTGACACAGGACTACATTTCTGAGTTGTAGAAAAAAGTTTCTTTATGCAGATTTGCTTTCAAGATTTTTTATTTTTTTTTTATTTTTTGCTTTACAAAATAGGACTGGAAAAACATTCCAGCACTTTCAATTGATTGGAAGATCAATCATTCTATAGAAAGAACTAGAGAGATAGATAGACAGAAAACACATTATTTTCCACATACTCCTCTAAACCCTGCATCCTGAAACGGGTCAATTTGTACAAAGCTCATTGTTATAAAAAAGCAAGGTGTGCTCTGATTGGCCAGCTGTCCTTGTAATTAGTTGAATACCTCAATTATGTGATGGAAATGTTAAGCCACTTATCATAAAGTGATGCCGGCTCTATGACACCAAAACAATAAAACACATTAAAAATGCAGCATTTCTTGTATCGAGTGTGGACATAATTACTTATTATAATGACTTGGTACTGTCTTTTTACGTTGAATCACGCCTCGTAAACACAGTGGCCGCATTCATGATCGGAGAAATGACAAACAACAAGCACTGGCCCCTTCACTGCTCAAAACTCACATTTAAATAGTAAGTAGCAGGTTCTTTTAATAAGAAAATGTAACTTACTGAAAGGTTGTGAGTCAGAAGCGCCAGGCTGTTCTTGCAGAGGTAGAATTGCTCCACTTTACAGTCTCTGTCACAGCCAGTCAGGCTGCTCTGTCAAGTTTTAGGATTCTGTCCTCCGTAAATGCGCTGAACGCACTTTAATATTTGTGTTGCACTGTTCTGGAACAGTGAATAGAACTTGACCACTGATTTTAGTTGTGTCCTCTTTTGGAGGCACAAACAAAATAGTTTCACTTTCACAACGACACACATGATGTTCAAGACCTGGCTTCGCTGCCCCACTACAGAGAAAATAACAGTTCCACCACCTTTCTTTGTGTAAACATTTGGCAGGTGTTATGAAAACATGTCCCTACTCCATGATGTATAAAGAACATATCTATAAAGAATATCTCTTTGGTCTTTAAAACTTTACAGATTTTCTTTTGCACCAAGAGCTTGTAACAATCTAAAGAGAATGGAAAATGTGAAATCGCACCACATGACTCCTTTAAATTCATTATATAAATATAAATGTACACAGCCTGCAATAAGAGCATTCTTTTCTAACGTTATTGAAAAGAAGATACTTTTCTGTAATATTTGGAAATGACAAATAAAAATGCAGACGTGTAGGAAGAAAGCTTTTGTGGGTGGAAGTGGGATGGAAAAGAACAGACCTTTAATTCAATGTTCTGCGTGTGTGAATCACATGCTTAAAGTGTGTGTGTGCGAGTGTGAAGGTCTTCATACTGTCTTGTTTTTGCAGGCGTTGTTCGTACAGAACAGGTCAAGACATCAACAACTGCTCAACCTGCCAGAAAACAGCCTGCATTATATACAGGTAAACATCACCAGAGCAGTCCACTTACATTTTGTCTCTCATGGCATATTTTAGCCTTTTATGAACATTTTCATCCCTTTCCAAGCCTTACAATTAAACAGGCTGATTCTGCCACCATGCTACATGCAAATGACCTCTGCTGTGAATGGCTGACCTTCACATTAACAACAGATACGGTACTTGAGCAATCCGAACTACAGTAACTCAAACATGCAGAACATATTAATTGCATTACCTTTGTCAACATCAAGCATTTCACACTTAACGAAGCCCAGCAACGACCACATGCAAAAATGCCAAATTGGTGCCATTTTTTAATTTTGCTATTATGTCGGTTATAGGCTGACAAAGCCACACTTTACACGGTGACTCTTCAGACTTTCAGCAACAGCACTCAACGCTGCACAGGGAGCATTAGCGGGTGTCACACAGGACATGCTGTGCTAAAAAACAGGTCGACGGTGACTGAATAGAGCAGAACACAGGAGTCTAAAAGCCATGTTAAAAATGCAACACTCGTGCAGAGAGATGCAATGCAACATCTAAAACATCCGTCTGATGAATATGGACTGCACATCAAATATAACATGTTGCAGGCATGTAGTAGATTTTGTGTGACAGGTTTATCAGCAACATTTTGTGTCTGATACAGTAGGCTTCATAGGGTTAAAACTCTACTCAAAAGAGCAAGAAAATCCATTTTCCATGACCCATTTAAAATATTATAAATTGTGCGCAGAGCCATATCTGAGTTATGTGTCTTCTGGGGGGCAGAAACAGACAGAATTCACCAAGAGACCATGAGAATGATTTAAGAGTTGCATCAATATCCTACAGCAGATCAAAACATCCAACGGCCAGCAGAAACATATGAGCATCTAGAGGAAACAGATTGTTTCAGTCTTAATTGGTGCCTCTTGCTAAATCAAGCATCATTATTACTATTTATCATAGGCTCAGAAAACAAAGGAGAAATCTTTAAGTAGGCAGTTAAACAGATGAGTGTGTGCTTTTGTAGGCGTGTGATGTATTTAATAGAGTCAGCTGGTTTCTATGTTTGTTATAATCAAGGGACAGTGAGCTCAAGCTCTCATTCAACTCTAATGAACCCCTGAGAGACAGACATACACACATAAACACACATATCATAAAGCAAGAGAAAACTAAACCTGTGCGATATCCCCTCTGTCACCCAAACACACACAGTCAGTGCTATATGAAATTCCCTCGACTCTGTTATCTCTCTTCCTTTCTTTCCTGTTGGGATAAACAGGATCATTATTCCTGTACTATGAAAAGCTAATCGCACACTAATACATGTTTCCAGCACTCACACTGAGGTAAAGCCTCGGGAATCAATTAAGAGAGATGGATTTCCTATTGAAGTTAAATCTCATGACAATACAGTCAAGAAAAGCCAGGAACACTCATACACATGCAGAGCTTTTGTTCCAAATGCTGTCAGGCTGCTTTGCTGTCTACATAGGCAACTTCCTTCTAAGGCAGCATCCTCACTCATTCGGCGCACACTAAATAGGCAGAAACTCTGTGTCATACAAATAGTGCTCCTCATATGAAATGCAAATAGGCTTGACAAGTTTCTCTAATCTGCTCGATCATGCATGCATTTATTTGTTCATTTGATGATGTGTGCATATATTTGTATAAGCATCCATTCAGTTATATTAATTTATTTTCTTATGAGTTCATGCATTTATTTATTAGTTTATATGATTGCACTCAGTTATGCAAGGTTAAATTTGTTCATGCACGCTTTTGTTCTTGCATTCATTTATTTGCTTATGCATTCATTTATGTGTTCTGTCATGCATCAATATTTTTGTGTATACTTTTAAGCATTCATTTATTAGTTAAAGGTGTTAATGCATTCAATTACGCTTTTGTTCACGCATTTGTGTATTCACTCATGCATTTGTTAATGCGTTCATTTAATAGTTTGTTAATACATTCATTCGTTAATGCATACATTTGTTAATGCATTCATTTGCTTTTGTATTAATGCATTCATTTATTAGCTGACGCATAAATGCATCCATTAATGCTTTCATTTATGCATTTGTGCATTCATTTATGAGGTAATTCATTAGGCTGTGTGTTTACAGTATGTATTCATTATTTATTAATAGAAGGTGCATTAAAGCTACCATTTTAACCTTTACACTAGATATAATGTTCTAAGTTCACAGTTTTTACTGTACCAATATTTTTATGGACACTTTGCATTTATAGTCTAAATGACTTGGCTCATTTTAAATGAAATAAGCAACATCTGCTAACACCCTGCTCAAGGGTTCGTTAAAAAAAGATTTGCACCAAAAAAACATTTGAGATTTTTGTTAGACCACTAAATCTATGTGAAGTCTGAAATGTTAGCTTTAGTGCCGAGAAAGAAGTATTTCTGCTTGTACTGTTGTGTTGTTAAATTAGATTTGCGATTTATATTTTGTTGTGTTGTGCCCAACTGGGCTACGGCGTCATAAACTACATAATAAAATCACACTACAATAACTTTAAACAATGCATTTAAGACCAAGTAAAAAGTAGACCTCCTGTCTGGTTAAGTGAAGACAAGTCAACATCCATAACTGTTAGTCAAGATTATGCTTCAATTATTGATTATGCTTTATCACTAAAGTCAGACAACAATAAAAAAAAAGTTTCTTTAACTTATATAGGCTATTACACTAAAACTCTACTTTTTAGTCAGTACCTTTTACTTTTTTAGTCTTTCGTGAGTAATCAATATTTCTGCCTCATTTTCCCTGAAGAGTAAAACTGTTAACTTAAACTGCAATAGTGTATATGTTCAAAAATGATTTTGTCAACTTGCACTAAAAGCTACAAACCTCTGGATTTCAACCCGCCTTTAAGACTCCAGAGCAAAAAAGTAAAATAAAAAATCCTTTGGGTTTGCTCAGTGTGGACTCAGTGTGATTTATAGCACCAAATTTCCTTTGACTCATGATTTCGGAAAGATAATGTTGATGATTAAGATTTCTCTGCATCTGAAAGTGCAGACTCCAGCTTTGAGCTTTCTGACTGAGTGAACTCTCTTTCCTCAAAAGATCCGTTCATCACAAATTCTGCTTCCATACTTCTTTATCTCTCTCTTTCTCCCTGACTTGATACCTCATCCTCAAGGGACGAAGAAAAGTTGAGATGGGCTTGGTTATAATGCTCAGATATGCACACTCTTCTTCAACATTTTCTTTGCCCCTGCAAAGCTCAGGTGGCTTCTCAGCAGTTACTACCCTGAAACAAATAAACCTCTCAATGAATTATTTATGTTTTTAGCACAGGCTAAA
Source organism: Enteromius afrohamiltoni (assembly GCA_034779775.1). NCBI lineage: Eukaryota > Metazoa > Chordata > Actinopteri > Cypriniformes > Cyprinidae > Enteromius > Enteromius afrohamiltoni. The sequence continues at coordinate 4,749,882 of JAUYWG010000048.1, forward strand.
AGCAACAAAGTTAAATGCTTAGTGTTAAAGGTCTCACTAACACAGAGTTTAACCAATAATAATAGCAATGCAAGCACTACCGATGACAAAAACAGCATAATCAATTGCACTGCTAAAAAAAAAAGGGAAATCCTCAGTGAAGATGAATTTGCATGGTGCGCTGATCATATACATGTAAATGTGTCATCTGGATATGCAAATCAGAGACATCACCTAGCAATTTCTAGTGACAAATGACGCCCTCTGAAATGACAGCAACACTGAAAAACAGATTTACAGCCGGCAAAAGCTGTCGAGGTTCAAATGCAATACAGAAATAACTAGATTTGCATTTCCTGAAGAAAACAGCAGCGCCTGCACAGCAACAAAAAGAGAGTTTGAGATTAAGGCTTTAGTTCAGCCTGTGAAATGCTGCATCACAGACGCTTCGCTGCTATTGTGACACTAAGCATCATGTTTAATATCAACTGAGCTTCAAATCAGTGCTGAATAAAGGAAACTAAAGATGGTTGAAGCTTGTTTTCACCATGCTGACTTTTTATCTCACAACTGGACTATTTTTGTAGAATTGCGAGGTATAAAACCAGAACTAAGAGAAGTAAAGCCTGTTCTAAAGTCAGAACTGCAAGAAAATTGACAGACAAAATGCTGCAGTTACCTTTTTTATGCAAACTCAGAACTGCAAGATATAAAAAATTCGAATTCTGAGTTCATATCTCACAAATTCAAATTCTTTATATCTATAAACTTGACACAATAACCTTTTATAGTTTAATCATTCCATGGCAAAAAAAAGTTACCATATTACACAAATGCATTTAAAGAAAATGCTAATCAGTCGTAGGAAAGATGGGCAAAAGCAATAATATGATGATGATTTTGAAATTATACGCAGTAGCAAAATCCCTGCGGGATAGGTGTATTTTCCATACAGTCCTATAACAAGCTGTGGTTGAACACATTTTGTTTATCTCTGTGCGTCATTATGGGGTTTGTTAACCTTCAGTACATTCTCTGTCAGTCTGCATTAGTCTCTCATCCCTTTACCTCCATCTTTTGCCCATCACGTCCTCTCTTTTTTCTCTTTCTCTCAAACTCACTTAGTTGCTGGGAAATTGCAGGCAGGACTCTGGCTACACTGTAAATAGAGGGCGTAACCCTCACACACACACACACACACACACATTCTCATGCTGTTAGATTGCAGTCCGATGAAATGGTCAGAATCTCTGTATGTTTCGCCATTGTGATAATACTTCATGTCAGTGGCCTTGGATCCTGAAGTATCTGTCTCATTAATTTATGCACTGGGATTTTAAAAAGTCATTGTAGTGAGTTTTAATCCTTGACCTAAACCAACCATCTCTGAGATAAAGCAAAATACCACAAACTTTCATTTTAAAATAATAATAAAAAAAATTAAATAATAATTGAAAACATTTTCAAATTGAAAACATGACTTTTTTTAGTCAGCAAGGATGCATCAAAAATGAAAGACAATAACAGAATTATATTTCAAATAAATTATGTTCTGTTGAACTTTGTGTTCATCAAAGAATCCCAAAAATATATATCATGATATCCAGGTAAAAATTTTTTTTTATAATAATAAGAAATGTTTCTTAGGCAGTGAATAAGCATATTATAGAATTAAAAAGTTATTTTTATTAAAATAAAACATGTATTTTAAATGGTAATAATATTTCAGAATTTCACAGCCTTTACTGTATTTTTAATCAAATAATGCTGCCTTGTGAGCAGAAGTGACTTATTTCAAGAACGTGGATCTCTTTTTGGAATTGTGGGTTTTGGCTATTAAACATTATTTTTTTTAAAAGCAATCCCATAGCAGAAGCAGCTGCCATGATTTAACTCCAGGGCTCACAGTCTCACAGTCTCTTGAAAGGTTTATATATTATCATTAAAAATCAATTTTTCAATGGAAAAAAATGAATGAGGCTTTTACTTCCAGAACCCGACTGCTGTGCTGTGAAACTTGCAAGAAAGTGAGATAAATGACAAATTGAGCAGAAGGAAATAGAGAGCGAGACACAGTAGGACAGAGTGAGAGTTTGAAGAATGTTTCTTGGGTTGTCGGTTTGTCTTTAGTTTTTTTTTGTTATTTTGACACGTGTCATATTGACTTAATGTTCATGTCCTAATGTATGATCTGCCAGAACAGACGATGAAAATGGTGTTTTTGTTTTTCTTTCTCTTTCATCAGGCACATACTATATTCACAAAAATAAGACGTATATAAAAACTGTAGTTGTAAATGTTTCAAATGATAGATTTATCCATAATTTTAAAATCATATTACGCATAATACAATATTATCAGTATTTACAACATTTCTATCTTGTATCCCTGTTTTAAAGTATCCTATATTTGCAAGTAACCTGTATTATGCTACATTTATACTTGGATGTTATATTATATACCTTAACAACAACAAGAAATTACATTCACAACTCAGCTTCTCTAACTTCTTTTTTTTTTTTAACTCAATGTCAGCATGCTTTCTCATTTTTCTTAAAACAAAAGAAAAAAAGAATACTCATCCTCTTGGGAAGAGATTTGAAGAATATATAGCATTATATCACTTGCTCACCATTGGATCCTCTGCAGTGAATGGCTGCTGTCAGAATGAGAGTCCAAACAGCTGATAATAACATCACAATAATCCACAAGCAATCCACAGCACTTGTCAATGATCAGTGATGTCTTATAAGAAACAACCACATCAAGATGTTTTATGAATCTTACATTCATAATACTGCTTCCTCCACTAAAAAAGTCATCTCTCCTGAGAAATATGCACAGATCAAAAACTGCTCTAAACAATTATGCGAGTGGATGTTGATGTCAGAGACAACAGGTATTGGATTTTTCACTGAGGGTAGTATTATTATGGATTACAGCTAGAACAAACAGTTCAGAGTTTGTTTCTTTGTTAGTATAGCTTTGTTACATAGCTTTGACTTCACAAGACATTCATTGATGGACCGAAGTGGTATGAATTACTTGTGGATTACATCTTAGATGGCCTGTGAGTACATTTTCAGCAGATGTGCATAACTGCTATTTTTTATTTTTATATTTAAATTTCTTCCTAATATCTATTTCTGTATTTCTAGTGTGGAGCATGACTTCCGTGTGCAGGAGGGAAGATTTCAAACCATTCTGGAAGCCTTGGATGAAGCAGAGTACGATGTGCCCGCCCCCATCCCAAAGCCCGCCCACATACGCCCTCGAACCAAGAGCCGTGTCAAGAAACTGCGAAAGAAGTGTTTCTGGTGGCTGTAGAGAACCACCACTATTGGAGAAATTCATAATCAAGTGTGTTTGCATTCATGGAAAATGCCACCAGCATCACCGCTGTGATTATGTTGTCGAAAAACCAAACTTACGGAAGTACGAGCTTCATAACACAGTTCGGGAGGATTTGTTGAAAAAGCTACTCTTACTGAAAGGATTACGTTTTGAAATGATTGTTACATTGTGACAAACATCTCAAAGCCATGGCTGAACCAAAAGCTCATCTGACATCCTGAAAACTTGAGGACAATTTAAAACCCAAGGAGACCCACAAGACCTTGCATCTAACCAGTCAATAAGTCCCCTTCATAGTGTCTGACAGAGGCAGAACGCAGTCGATATCCCTCCTTACGCTGATGGACAGAGTGTTATCCTGATAGAGATTCTCTGTCTCATCTCCTCGTCAACGTTCTCTGACCTTTGTGAGTGGATGGCTTTCGTCCCCGACTAATGAATGTCTAGAGCTCTGTTCGCAAACCTAGCGATCTGCCTACCTACACAGCATCTTAAGTAACCAGTAGTTGATCTCCACATGCGGAGGAAGCTTCAAATTAGGCCGACTTATAAGATGCACCCACTCTGCATTGTGCTTAATGGAAATATACAAAATATCTTACACTTACTGCTTAAACAAATAGCCCACCCAAAAATGGAAATTTGTTTATGAACTCACCCTGAAGTTTATTTCTTCACTGGAACACATTTGTAGATATGTAGAATAGCATTGCATGAATTGCTTACTAATCCTCTGCAGTGAATGGGTGCCGTCAGAATGAGAGTCCAAATAGCTGATAAAAACAAGTCATTTACACCTCTCCAGTCCATCACTGTTGCTTTTGGCCAGATATGAGTCCAGTTTCCATAATAATACTTCCTCCAGCTAAATAGTTCTTCCAAATGACCCTCTCACGTCAAAATCTACACACATATTTGCTAACTGCTCTTTACAACTTTCACGGTACTCAATATGTGCATATTTCTCTGCTCATTCAGGCAAGACTGCTGTTCTTACTGGAGATAGGATTATTATGAATCATGGACTCATATTTAGCCGGAAGCAACAGTTTGAAGTTAAAAACTTTGTAATGATGGATGCAGCTTTTCACTTCACAAGACATTAATGTATTCACTGGAGAGATATTGTGTATTATTCGGATGTTTCATCACCTGTTTGGAATGACGGCACCCATTCACTGCAGAGGATTCATTGGTGAGCAAGCGATTTGATGCAACATTCAAATCTGTGATGATGAAGAAACAAACTGCCCGAGGGTGATGACATTTGTGCAAATGTTCATTTTTAGATCATTTCGAAGCCATCAGTCACTCTACTTTAGTTAGGATGCTGCAGTTCATTAGGTTTCGAAACAGAGTTTGAATGTATTAAAGATTGAAATACAGAATTCTACATTTTAAAATTCTAATTGTGGTTTAAGAACCAAAAACAAGAGAGAAAATGTGACTAAAGAGGCTGTTCATACCAAACGTTCTTGCATTACATCTGCCCCGTGTTTAGTTGTACGTATGTACATGTACATAAACATATTTTTAATAAGCTGTATCAAATGAAACATTTTTTTCAATATTTGGTTCCCTGTGGGCCATTTTCAGGTGTATGTGAAAGGCCCCTATTGCTAGATCCGTACCTATTCAAAATGACCATAATTACTGAGACTCATTTATTCAGTTTCTCAGAATCGGAAATAGTAAAGCTAATATATGTCTAGAGGTACAGCAGCTGTTGTTTGCCTGTAATTGAAGCTGCCAGAGATTCTGACCTGTAATTTGCAAGTTTGTCAAAAACTTGGGCAGGTTTTACTACTTGCAAACCGGTGATTATGGTAAATTCACCATGTCATGAATTCAGTCATGTAAGACTCAATTTAAAGTGTAGATGTTTGATGTTCTCACAGACATTGTAGCTTTAATGTTTAGATTCATTACGATCAGTGAACTCACAAACACTGAAAAAAATTGATTTACACCTAGAGATCAACACTTTTTGCTTCCTAGAGTCTATAAAACACACGCTGGTTCAAACGCACGTCTTCCACTCCGTGTCTGTCCTGTATTCATGTCCAATGTACAGTATACACATATAAATACATAAAATAACAAATATTATAATCAATGTATTTTTATACGCCGATATTCTGATAGTCTAAGACTACATTTCCTGCAGTGCACTTCTTCCCCCCTTCACTTGTTTGTAATTGAGATATTATATAAGATGACGTCAATAAAATAGTGTATTTTAATGCAGTAAATGTTCTGGTCTGGCCTTTGTTTGCATTATTAAGTAAGTCTGAGCAGCAATAATAGCTATATTTGAGTTGAAAGAGAGAAAAGAAGAGTGGAAGGAGATGATCTAGTGGTTTAAACTCACAATGAGACTGTGCTCTCGGCCCATCGTGATGACTGTGCGGTTTATCGTCCTCAGCAGAGACGACACAATGTCCTGAATGTGCTGAAATATGTCTCCCTGGAAGAGAAAGAGACCAAACGCTTGTTATTTGTATTCTAGTGCCGAACCCGCTGAATCCAAACGGTCAAAGATTTTCTCATTAAGGCGCCCAATTAAAACACAAACACACAGAATGACTCTTCAGTTTTTCCCTGTTTATTAGATACAAACCTTTGCTAAATAGCAGACACAATTTCTATCATCATAATCAGATATTTGTCATACAATTGAAAGCGAACCGTGAGATTTTTAAGGTTTTTAGTAAATGGCTATTTAGGTTTGAGCTGATTTCTTAACTAGCCTATACATAAAAGAGGATTTTGAGTAAGCCATACTGTTATGATATTTTTATGCAGCATTTTGTCCCTGGTGCAGCTTTACAGCTCTCGGTCTTGCTTTAATTTGCATAAAAAAAGAGTAGTGTGAAATTATATGATGAGTTATTGCTTATAGAATTGACATTTATTAGTTAACCATTCCTTAGACCTTGCAAATTAAGAGTGAAATGTGTGATTTAGCTTTAGCTGCAGGTCTGGTCTCTCTGGCTCCATCACTTTAATTTATTGTTTAAATGTATTGATTAGACTGAAGAGATCTGGAACAGACCAGATGTGTGTGTGTGTGTGTGTGTGTGTGTGCATGTGATGTCAACTAAAGGCCTTTAAATTAAATATTTTTTTCAATCAATTCTGAGAAAATCCATCTGGTCCCAAAAATGGCCAATTTCTAAAAATGTAGAGTCACTTAAAGTCATCTTAAATCTTAATTCATGTTCCTGACCTTGTCCCATAGAAGATGGGATAAGGATTCAGGATTTGACATAAAAAAAAAAAACGAAAAAAGGCATCTCTTCGTGAACTTGAATTCATTTATAATACAGTAATGCACTTGTGCACAATGACATCACAGCAAAGTAAAAATAAATAAATGATTACAAATTGTTTTTTTGACATGACCCCCGCTTTATTGTATCTTAATGCGAACAGTTATTCATTGTCCTGGTATATTTAGCTAAAAAATGCATTTTGTTACTTTGGTCTACACCACAAGCTCCATCTTTCAAAATGTGGATATCACAGATTGCTACATGGTTACCATTAGAAATAAAATAAATAAATCTCCCCTCTGGGAATACATAAAATAACTTTCCTAATTTACATACAGGACTCTTTAATTACCTACTATGTTTGTTAAATTTCTATTCAAAAGCTGCTCTAAAATGGTGCGATTGTACTTTATTTTTATTTACCTATATATCTTTTGTTTTTTATATTAATCTTTTTGTTATTCTCCTTCTTTTTAGACAGTACATTCTGTTACATGACAATACGATCTGATGTTTTTAATGTTATGTGACTCTAGGCAAACAATAAAAAACACAAAAAACAATTGTTTCAAATAACAAAATACTGCACTGGCAAATAATATATATATATATATATATATATATATATATTTATAAAAACAAAGTATATATTTATAAAACATATGAACAAATACACAAATCACATAAGAAAGTATCTAAAACTTAAATGAAAATGTAAATTTAAAATACAGGTAACATCTCTGAACAGCCGACATTGATGTGCAAGCATGGATGATGAAAACCCTTCATTACAACATCTTCTGTCTGCGTGTGAGAGTCAGCCTACAGGAAAATGACCCGTGTGTGTGTGTGTGTGTGTGTGTGTGTTTACCACCCCCTCACTAATTTCATGACGCAGAGGCGGATAAAGTGAGGGATTGAGAGAGAGAGAAACATCTGTTCATCTCTACATGGAGTATTTCATTTCATATTGTGTTTCTCAACGTCAACAGCTCTTCACCTCAGCTGTGACCACAAACACTCTCGCTCTCTCTATGGGCTTCTGTCTCTTCTCCTTTATTGTCATCTGTCTCATTCTTTCTCAGTGGTCAGTGGGTGACGGCTTAATCAGGTACACCTATAATCCCTGAGGAGTGTGTGTGTGTGTGTGTAGACACAGATATCTGTGGCACCTGTGGCCTGTCATACTGTACATTTTCCATTACTTTTTCTCTCCATCCACAAACTGCTCCCTCATCGGCCTCTCATCATACTTGTGAATCTTACAACACCTGTCGAGAGCATTTCCAGCCTGTACTTCACTTTACCCCAGTATTTGTGGTAACTATTGCCCTCGCTTAATGCAATATATATATATATATATATATATATATATATATTTTAAAACTTAGTTTAAAAAGGGAAGCTTTTTATTACATGTAAAGTAAAACATTTCAAACGTTCAAAGCTCGTCACTCTTTAGCTCCACCCACACAGCACGCCTCCAGAAGCTCTGCTTTTTCTGAGAGAATTGTAACGCTGTATCTTTCTTTTATGAATATGATACAACTAAAGACGTTGTTGGAGATATGAAGGATGCAGTACTACTCTATAGGTACTTAAGATGAACATGAGATTGGGTGAAACTGTGTGTGTTATGCACCCTTTAGAAGTATGTTTATTTATGCACTCACTACCTAGTCGAGGATCCTTCAGCACAAAGTGAGGAGTGAAAAATATTCTGTTGTTACATATCTGTACGTTTCAAAAGTTTGTTAAACTTTGCATTTAGTATCTGCTGTGACTTCCTCAACATCTTGTAAGAGCTTTAGACCTCAGTTCAGAACCAATTTGCTGGTTTATTCAGAATTCAACGTTCCATCATTGATTGCAAGTCGTCCTGGGATTCAGCAAAACCAGGCCAAACCATGATGGGATAGATTTCTTATGCAGGAATGAGGTGTGTTCTTTTCTCCAAACATAACACTTCTCATTTAAAACTAATTTTTTTATTGTCATCTGTCCACAAAACATTTCTCCAATGATTCTCTTTTCTCCAGTGATTCTCTTTTTGGAGAGCAGAGGCTTTCTCCTTTCTCTTTTTCCGTTCTCCTGATGGTGGCCATTAACATCAGCCAATATGAGAAAGGCCTTTAGCTGCTTAGAGGTTACCCTGAGGTCATTTGGTACCTCACAGACAATTACACATCTTGCTTTTGGAGTGATCTTCGTTGGTGGATCACAATCTGTCTGACTGTGGATTTGTGGAGTCCAAACCCTTTAGAGATGGTTTTGTAATAAGCAACAGCGACTCTTTTTCTGAGGTTCTCCTTTGTTCGCACCATGTTTCTCTTCCACAAACATGATCAGACTTTGATAGATCCTTGTTCTTTAAAAAAAAACACCTCTGAACAGATTGACTCCAACTTTCAGGACTTGTGTGAAAATCTGATGATCTTCTGGGTCAAATTTTAATAGAAATATAGAAGATTTTAAAGGGTTCACAAACCTTCAAGCAGCACTGTTTATTTATATATATATTTAATTATTGTTTTGATTGTTCAAAAAATCAAGTCATTATTATTAACTAATGCAAACAATCACACACGCACACACACATATATATATATATCCTAACACTAAAAAGTTTGTGGTTTAAAGAATATACTCATTTTATTCAGCAAGGCTGCAATAGATTGATCAAAAGTGAAAAAAGACATTTATAATGTTTTTCCCATTATTCCCATTACCATTATTTGAATTGTTAATAACACTTCACAATCTTACTGATTTTCCTGTGTTTATAATCAAATACATATAGCCTGAGTGAGCAGAAGAGATTGCTTTCAAATATATCACAAAAACCACCATGTCTTGTGATTTTGGCTTAGAATATGATGTATAATAGTGGGTATATTAGTCCATTAGATTTAGTTCATTATATATTAGCAGGATTTTGATGGTTGCTCTTATCTTCAAATATGTGTGTTATTTGCATTTCACAATGGCTCTAAAGTCGACACACTCAGGAATACCTTGACAGCTATTTCCCATCCAATAATGTTGGTGTGCAGCTCTACAAATACTCGCTCTCACAGATGTTCTCTCATCTGTATTTTTCAAAGAATCGTTTGAGGTGAAAAATGTTTTGAGGGCTCTCCGAGAGTTTAATTCAAACTGGAGCATGTAACATGCCCTAAGAGAGAGAACGAGAGAAAGCGTCTTCCTCACACGTCTCTCCCCATCACTGTTTGTTTGAACTGTGAAACGCTCTCTGAATCCTGTTAAAGGAGCAGACGAGAGGTCACGACCCCGTCACATCTTCATTCTGCTCTCTCTTCTGCACTCCATCATTTTCATCAGTCGCTCATCATCATATAATCAGACGGGTCTGACCCGCTCACCTTGCCTCTCCGCTAAAACACAAACAGCTCTTGAAGGACATGTACAGCTTCCACACAAGTTAAAGATGAAGTGTGATGTTAAAACGCCGCGCTCAACTCTATTTAAGACATGCATGGGTTGACACTGAGCAGCCTTTGACGACATACAGAGACAAATCTCTGATGAGTCCACCTATAAAAACATTCCCACTGTTAAAATGTGATTTTCACAATTAATCTAAATCTAAAACGCATTTTCATAAATAAATACTAGAAATTTGCTTAAATTGTCCTAGTATTTAAAATTAGACATTACAAAGTATATATCTATAAATAAATAATAACCGTAATAGTAATATTTAAGAATGTAAAGGGAATAATAGAATTGAAATATGACAAAGAATACTTATATATAACATAATTTAATATTATATTTTATCCATTACATTTACACTCCATACCATTAATATTATTCATATTATTAACAGGTAGTAATATGTATTAATATTTGAAATTGTGTATAATTATTTCCAATTAAAATATTAAAACTTTAATTAATAATTAATGAATAATAATTCTTAATGTGTATTTATGTCATTTGTATACCTATATAAAAATGTATATATTATAGTGAAATATATTATATTTAAGATATTTAAACATTACATATAATATATTAAAAGAAACACATACTTAAAAGTATTATTTAAAATATATATAAATATGTCATGTATAGAAATATGTAAATAAAAATTACATCAATTATTTATTTGAAATATTTATAATCTCACAAGTATCTACTGAAAGCATATTAGTACATATTTATTTTAAAATGATAAACTTATTTTCTGTAGTAGTGAACATTATGCCACAGATGCTGTGAATAGATCTTCACTTGTTTTCAATCCAGACGTTTTCTTTGAAAGGAAGCAGCTCTAGAGCTGATTTAAATGCGCACAAACACCAAACAGTGTTATTGTGTGAGAGCAACAATTTGGGTTAAACAGGCAGTGCTGATAAACACACGGTAGCGTCCTGACCTCCTTCGTTGTCTCTCTCTGTCTCCATTTTACTGCTTTCTTTGGAAGTGGAAGTTCAGGAAGTTCTAAGCACATCAGCACTGGAAAGTGAGATTAGAGCATCCAACTTCAAAGAACCGAGTGTAATCCGCCACCATTTCAGTAATTAAAAACCCCACTCAGATTTTAAATCTAGGTGAGTGAGTGTGTGTGTTTGATTAGATGTAATTTTAAAATCATATTCATAATCTTCAAAAAACTGGAAGATTTGAATCCCCAGAATCTCAAAACCGCTAAATTTCTAATTAAAAAGTAATTTTCTCTTTATAATTTAACTTAATTTAAGTGGGTTTTTTTTATATATTAAAAATTTGTCCAGAAATCCACTGACTGTGCTGTGATTGGCTGGTGTATAAGCGTGCTGATCTCTGATTGGCTCTTACCACGTCACTGCGGCTCAGCACCTCCAGGATGTTGTTCAGGAGTTCGACGCTGTTGCGCTTCTCGTCCTGAAGCCCCTCCCCCACCACGGACAACGCCTCGCTCAGCTCCCGGAGCATCATGGGTAACAGGATGTCACGGCAGTCTGGAAATAACATCATAACGTAAAGCAAGTACTATATTTTTTATTAGATTAAACTCAAAAGATTTTACTCAAAATACAAAAAAACAATGTGAGTTTGAATTGGGATGAACATTGTGGAGAAAATCGCTTTTTGGAAGAAGCAAAGAGTATCCACTCAAAAAAACGAATAAAAAGCATATAACCAATTTGTTTAAAAAAATTATTTTAGGTGCAAATATAAGTGTTTCTGGAGTGTCATGAGGTCTGTTTGACGCAGTGAGACTGACTCAGTGTGACTCTCACTCAAGCATATTTTTTCCTGCCTCTTCAAATCAGCTCATTAAAAGCTCATTTAAACTCTGGCTCGTTACCAGCTGATTATCAGCGATGATCAATCTGATTTTGCTGAGAAAGTCAAAGTCAGAAAGAAAGATGAACTAAACAGAGCACAAGTATTCAAAAGACAATGACCTTTTTTTATTATTCTAATACAATAATATGTGTGTTTGTATGTGTGTGTTACATTTATGTTTTTGTTGTCAATTCCCCACGTGCTCTCTGTGACCTAGTTTTGTTTGATTAAGTATTCCGTTCAGGTGTGTGTAGCTCGTTATCTGTGATTGTCTTCCCCTTATATGTTGCCTTCTGTTATTCAGTCCTATATATAGTGTGTGTAACTCTTGTCCTTGATCATTGTTTATATTAAAATATTGTTACCTTGCTCCAGCGACTCTCTCTCTGTGCTTTGCCTTTACACAACTGTGACAGTGTGTGTGCATTGGTTCTTTGATGAAACATATATACAGTATATATATCTATATTACTATTTTTTTTAAGTGCAAGCTGTTTAATGAAAATGTAGCGCCAGAACAGACAATCAGAGTCATCACCGGTGAACAACAATGGCGGAGCCAGAGCAAAAGAGTGGTCAAAGTCCGTGCGTAGGTCAATAACAGCATACAGAGTCCGAGGGGTGAGGGGGGTTGGCAATGATAAATCCAACAACAGAACAACTAGGAGCACGAACACAAATGAAAATACAAGACAGATCGACAGTGCAATGGACCGTGGAAAACACTCAAAGACACAGGGACTTTAAACAAGGGGTGGAGCCAACAATGAAACACCAAGACAACTGATGAGATGGGCGGAGACATGAGTGCAAACAGACACAAAACACAGTTCATGGATGGCTGGAGAGTCTGTCACATCCAGCTGATCATTACACATGTATTTAAGAAAAATACATTACATTTATATATTAAATATATATAATATAAATTATATAAATATATTTTATACATTTAAATACATTATTTTGTAATTATACAATTATTTTTTTTAAATATACACTGTAATTGTGTGCATTTAAATACATAATAAATATACACAGAACACAAATATCTTATTCAAACAAAAACGTTTAACAGGAATAACAATTGCATGAATTAAATAGCCAAAATTAGCTTTTTACTGTTTTGTCTAGCTTATCAAAAATAATAATAATAATAAATTACAAAACAACAATTAAATAATATTTACTAAACATGTCTTAAATATACTTATAACTATAACAAAAAAGCACAACTTAAGCTCAAAATAATACGTTTTTGAGACCCCCTTCTTGAATCAGGCATGTATTTTTTTACTGTACAAATAAATGCAGCCTTGCTGAGAAGAAGAGAATTCTTCCAAAACATTAGGAAATATAACAGGTCCTAATTTAAACACTATGTGTGAGTGTTGTAAGTAATGTATTAATAGAGCTGTTGCAATTGTTATTAGCATTTTTATTGTCTTGCTTTTATTATTTTTAATTGTAAAAATGCATAAAAAATGTTGCCTTGAAGCTGACGAGTAACACTGTTTTAGTGCAGATTTTAGAAAAGATATTAGAAAACATAACGGTCTGCAGTAATTTACTAATCATTTGCGATTTCACAAATTCATTCATCACAGCCTTCCTCCTCTCATCATATACAGGTAAAGACAAGATGCAACACTAAACAGTCTCTTGCTGTCGGTGCTTGTAATGATTGTAGTGTCTTTCTTTGACACTTTTAAATATTTTTACACTGCCGACATGTTTGCTGCATTAGCACATGCCTATATTTAATCACATTACATCATTGCTCAGCATAATTTATCTTTTCTGTTATTACATTTTGGTTGCCGAACATTCGGTGCATCCCTAAAATTTTGTGCACTGTATTCACTGTATGCAGGTCAAAGAGCCAAAGTCTATCCAGAATACTGCACTTCATGTACAAATGCATCAGTGTTTGCCATTGACCTGATCTTCCCACACAAGCATCCCTCTTAACGCTGTCTCCCTCTCATTCTCTCTCTATCAGAGTCTCAGCAGGTGAGTTTCTCTCTCACAAGAGTGCAATGCATCAAGAAACGGTAGATATCATAAATATGATGAGTTTCTTGCACGGTACATCACCAGGGTTCACAGAGAAACATTTAGAGCGGCTCATCACAGTGAATGGTCACAGTTTAACGTACGCTTACAGTACTGTTGCACCTTCAGTCTGGTAAATAAACGACAATCATAAACGACGGCACTAATGCTAATTACCGAGGCGAGCGGTAATTGGATTTGTCACACTTAATGTCCCTGTGAGATAAAGAGCGATGAGAGCGAGACTCCTCAGAGGAGAGATAAATGTGGCCCTCGGGGAGAAAGAGCGAGTATTGAGTGATCTAAGCTCATGAAGGCTTCGCTAGTGTCGCTTTTTATAGAGTGTCCCGTTTTATCATCAATATCCCGGCCAAGAACAACAGAAAAATATGCCATCAAGCATTTCTCAAGGCCAAACTGACCCTTTCACCTCCTGGAGTGTGCGTTTATCATTGTTATAAACTAAATTAAGCATTAAAACATGACAAACACACGCAGCGTCATGTGTACAGGTACATGCACATAATATAACATTTCTAGTGACCTACACATCTAAAGTTCAGGCTCGCAGCGTTTTTTTTTTTTTTTTTTTAGGCTGAGCAGAAATGCTTTTACCTAAGAGGAAAAAACACTTACTCGACAGACTCTATATTACTGTGGACTGATTCTGGCCAAGAGCCATGCTAGCGATGGCCAAAAGTGCCTCATGTATCACGTAGATGACTTCTACAAATAATGCATTTTGACTTGAAATGAATAATGAAAAATGCTGCACATCAGTTACTCTTCTTAGAATAGTCTATTGTTTTTCGTAAACGCATCACTTTAACATCTAATCTGTTTCCAGTGAGGACTTGTTTATATGATATTATGATATTTTGAGTGATATATCTTGGGTGATTAATGACGGGACGCGTCACAGTTTTCATGGCACTACCACGTGTTGCCAACAATGGTGAATGAAATATACAAAACAAGTACAGACACCCTAATAAAACATTATTCTAGCAAAGGTATTAAGTGCACCTTTTCAGTTTTACTCAAGCAGAAGTACAAAGATATTTGAATCATATAATGTATGAATTTAAAAAGTACTGATTGGTTAATGTTTTAATAATAATACTAGTTTGAAACTCACTGCTTCAGCAGAGTGGTAATTGAATGGGCAGGCAGGTGCAATATTTTAATGTTTGCGCTGACTGAATCATTTGAATCGGTGATGAGTAGTTAACTGGAGACTTGCTCTGACCGAACCATTTGAATCAGTAAATTTGTTAAATGGAGATTCTCTCTGAACAAATCATTTGAATCGGTGAGTTGTTAACTGGAGACTCGATTTGAAATGATTATTTGAATCAGGAAGTTGTTAACGGGAGATTTACTCTGAATGAATCTTCTAAATCAGTGAGAAGTTAACTTGAGATTCACTCTGTCCAAATCATTTGAACTAGCAAGTTGTTAATCGGAGACTCGTTTTGACTAAATCATTTGAATCTGTGAATTGTTAATTGGAGATGTGTTCTGAACTAATCATTTGAATCAGTGAGTTGTTAACTGGAGACTCGTTTTGACTGGATTGTTTCAATCAGTGAGTTGTTAACTGAAGACTCACTCTGTCCAAATCATTTGAATCAGAGAGTTTTTAACTGGAGACTCACTCTGACTAAATCATTTGAATCAGTAAATTTGTTAAATGGAGATTCTCTCTGAACAAATCATTTGAATCAGTGAGTTGTTAACTGGAGACTCAATCTGAAATGATTATTTGAATCAGGAAGTTGTTAATGGGATATTTACTCTGAATGAATCGTCTAAATCAGTGAGAAGTTAACTTGAGATTCACTCTGTCCAAATCATTTGAATTAGCAAGTTGTTAATCAGAGACTCGTTTTGACGGAATCATTTGAATCTGAGAGTTTTTAACTGGAGATGTGTTCTGAACTAATCATTTGAATCAGTGAGTTGTTAACTGGAGACTCGTTTTGACTGGATTGTTTCAAT
>JAUYWG010000048.1:4771857-4785393 GCA_034779775.1 Enteromius afrohamiltoni
AAACTAATGAAAATGGTGTTTCTTCTCATACATTATTAGGAGTATCAAAGGGAACTGTTACTTATTTCATTAAAATATAGAGCAAATAGGAAAAGCACTCATGTAAATAACAATATCCCTAACTTATGGTGAGTATTGTATTTCATAAAACTTTTTATGTTTATATACTAAAAATCTAATTGATAATGATATATTTATTTATAATATAAATTATATGAAATTATATGAATATAAATAAAGGATGTGTTCAAAATGCATGTAAATGTGTTCAAAATATATAATGTATACAAAATATATACTGTACACAAAGATTATGCATACAAAATATTTGTAAATATTTAAAAATTAAAATGACAAAAACACAAATTACGAAAAAAAAAAAAAAAAAAAACCTTAAGGAATACAACAAGCATCTTAAAACGTAAAAAAAACACATTGGACCCTGACTGAATCTGAACTAAATAAAGCAATATTTTAAAAATAATTATTGAAAACATTTGTGCTGTTTCGTATTTTTGCGGAAAACCTCCTTTTTTCAGGATTCTTTGTTAAATAGAAAGTTCAACAGAATAGCATATTCCATTCTAAATATCTTTTCTGTAATGTTTGATCGATTTAATATATTATTGTGAATGAAAGTATTAATTTATTCACAAATAAATTCATAAAAAATCATCCTGACCCTTTGCATATCTCAAAAACACTATATTACTAAAGACTTTTAGTATGGACACTTATTAGAGCCTCAACCACCAGCACCTGCTCAATGCCACCGGTCTCTGTCCCCATCATGCCTTGTTTCTCCTCCAGGTGAGGGCTGGACACACTAGATGAGGCTAATATGGTGGAGGTAATTGTAGAGCGTATAGATGTCCAATTCCTCTTGTGCTCATTTCAGACTGACATTTCACAAAATGGGCCCTCATTTTCCAGCGACCGGCCAGATATATTTCAATTAAAATGCCTGTCAGGACGGCTTACGGGGAACACGGTTATTCAAAAATAAATAAAATGACACATGAATATATGAATAAGTAAACAGCAGGCCGTATCATGCGGGACAAAAGAGGAATCCTCAAATTGTGATGTCAAGCAGGCCTCGACCAATCGCTAGAGGCGAAAGAGCGCTCATGAATATTTATGAGTGAACGCACTGGACGCATATGGAGCGGACAGCTTGTGATTGTGCTCAATAAAATGCATGAATTTCATTCTAAAACCTGATGTCTCATGCAAACTAAGAGGATGTCGAACGCAGCTGTAATGGAGAAATGATCATTTGTGGTGAAATCTGTAAAGCGGATCTGATTTTGTGGCAAGCCAGGCACAAAAACCTGATCAATACCCTGCAGTTTGGTGTTTAAAACGCTCTAAATTTCATTTCACAACAGAGATGCTATATATAAAGTCTTTGTAAAACTATGTACAGTAATAAAATAGCATGCCAAAATGTAATTATAGTGAATAAGATATACATAAATGTGCTGATACATTGATCTTTACATCACTGTGTATTTATATATATATATATATATATATATATATCACAAGTTGACTATTTTTTCTTATAGTTTTAGTTAGCTACAGTAATCCTGGTCATGCACTAACAAGAGTGTTGGTAGATTTAACATCGAATACCAGAAAATGTTAACACTTTAGATTAAACGAGGCAGTATGATGAATCTGTCTATCATTACACATCATCAAACACACACACACACACACACTCAACACAATCCATCACCACTCTCATGAGCAAAACTATTAGACTCTTTAGTAAAACACACACATACAAACACATTCATCACCCGTCTGCATCTTATCAAAGTTAAAGAGCGTACACGCACACATGCACACACGCACACACACAAACCATTCATCACTTTATAGCATCTAGTTAACATGCCGTTTGGCAGGAGCAGGCCAGAGGCTATCATATAAACCCAGGGAGAGAAAGAGCAGAGGAAAAGATACAGTGTAAAATAACATATGAAAGACGCTGTGGGAAGACAAAGTAAAGAAAACTAATGCTTTAAGTGTAGATCCCCAATTTATTTATGCTGCAGTGCATGCTGGGAAGTCTCAAATCCTGTTGCTTCAGCAATATTGTTTGAACATCTTCATGTCCAGGCATCGTCTGTCTGAACATTTTCAGATGACAGTGTTCGACACTATTTGGGGTCTGACATGGATTTTTATGTACAGTTTAAAATAGAGATGTACTGTTATGAAATTTCATGTCAGACCACTCAGAATGATATTGGCTGATTCTCTAAACCATATATATATATATAGAGAGAGAGAGAAAGATTTAAATGAACAACAACACTTTTACATTAAATGCATACTATATATTCATTTATTTTCATAATAATCACACTAAAAGTAAAAATGTCTGCTTTATGATTTAGACTGTTTGTAAATCTGACATCTTAAAGACCTCTAACAGATGTTTTTCCACAGCAGATGCTTTACAGATGAAGCAATTTTTAACAAACCTATAATTATTCAAACCTATAGAATTAACAGTAAATATTCTCCTTCTAATGTTTCCTGTATCTAACTGATGAACTGTGAACACTGGGTAACTTTCCTGAGGTAAATCCAAGGTTAAGTGACATATTGTGCATAAGCTGTTTTATTTGGCGTCGACAGAAACGCTGACTGAGTGATTAAATGACTTTATTAAGTTGTACTGTATCTTTCAATGTTCTTTCTGCCGTTTATGCTTATTTCACATTTGTTTCATATCAGAAGTGACAAAGCACAAAGCTCTTTCTGATAAACTCCCATCAGCTGTTTTTTAAGTATCCGTTTATAAAGTTAATCTCTCAAAATTGATCCCGGGCTCCAGATCTGACATCTCAGATTTCACAAGCAAGTGTTTTACCTTGTCTCTGGAAGAGTTTGCTGCCCACGATCTCAGTCATTGACGCCACTTTCTGCTTCTGTAGTTTATCCGGAGGAATACAGCTGTAGAAATCATACAGCAGCTTGCTGCAAACAGACAGAAAGAAAAATACATTGCATTAAAAAAGCAAGTGAAACCAACCGTCACATTTTTTAAAAAAATATCTTTAATGCACAACTCATTTTGTAAGTCAACTAATCAGTTTTTGCAGTAAGTGTAAGTGTCAGTACTGTATTCCTGTAGTAGATCCTTAACCATAATCTTGAATAAAAGATAAAAATAGCAGAAATGAATCCATAAATAAATGCTGAGGCTGCTGTGGGCAGAGAAAGTGACCTGTGTTTTATTGATCGAGTCTGAACGCCGCCGGGGTCTGTGAGAAACTACTGTATCATATCGACCCTCTCTGAGCCGCAACAATCACCTGTGTTTTGTGTGCAGTGATGAATTAAGACGCCACTAGAAGCTAAACACACACACTCCCAGCTCTAACTAGATAAAAACACTCAAATTGAACTATCCATAAGAGAGAAACTCGCTCCACTGTTTCTCAAACTCATTAAAAACTCAAGTCGAGACATCGGACATCTGCCTTGGTTATAAGCACATGAGCAGCTAAACTAGTTAAAGTCACATTATAGTTTTAATAGCATTAGTGTTCAGGTAGATCAGGTAAATGTAAGAGGACAAGTGCTTTAAAGACCGTCAGCTTCAGAGTGAAGGAGAGTCTGTGCGTTTGTGGTGAGTGAATTCTGACGTCACAAACTGACAGCGGTCATTAGAGTGTCTTCAAGCACTTGCTCAAACAATTGCTGTATGTAGGTAGCTCAGTACATCAGCCCAGACCAATCAGGTGTGTTTGAGAGAATGTAATGAGACTCACCTGAGAAGTTTAGCATCAAACACAGTTTCCACATCCTGCAGGACTGTGGGCAAGTATTTCAGAGCTGCCACCTACACACACACCCATTTATATTACATTTTATAAACATTTCATGTTTTAATAAATAGAATAATATAAATAAAGCATTTTTTTAAATCATATGTTAAATATTTACTATAAATATATGGAATATATAAAATATTTTATTATATTAAAATATTTTCTACAATATATCGGAATATTATTTAATAATATTTTTAATATACATTTAATATAAATAAACACCTATTTAAAAAATATAATTATATATATATATATATATATATGTGTGTGTGTGTGTGTCATATAAATGATGACACATACAGATATATAAAAGTCAACTGTAGATGTAAATATGTGTGTAAATACATATACATACAGTATATATATATATATATATATATATATATATATATGTACACACACACACACATATAATATAATCTACAAATATTATAAAAATTAAATTACATTTTGAATTATTTTCCATTTAAAACAATGAAAACCTATGATGTAAAAGTAATTATTTCAGTTTATGCACTATTTCACAGCTGATTTGTGACACTGTTTATATCATGTCAATCCTACGTAATGATGGCTATGTAGCTGCAAACTGTATACACACAGCTATATATAGATAGATAGCTATAGCTATATATTCATCAACTGCATGAAATTATTCATACCTGCTGCAGTAGTGTAGTGGTGTAGTCACTTTTCATCAGGTTATTGATAGACTCAAACAAACTTTTGAGAGATTCCTCAAACTCTGCCTGTTCCTTCCCTTCATACAGTCTGATGAAAGAGAAAGAAAAAACACTTGTGAGCACTGCAATACATTTGACATTTGATCGTCACACATTCACACACTTACAGTAATCAAAGTAATCTTTTACACCAGGACTTTAGGTCCGTTTCACATACGAGTGGAGCATAATTTTGTCATTGCCCATTTTAAAAGCTAACAGGCTGTTTATGATCAAAATACTGTAGATAAGTTGACATGAAAAAGATGTGGTTTCACCATAAAAGCATGTAAGTGATGCACACACCGATTCATAGTCAAAATATTTCCTAAAAGGACACCCCAGTATCCCAGCACAACACAAATAATTGAAACTAGACTTATATTTTAAAAATATAAATGGTTTTATCATATAAACTACACTGATGCTTTCATTTCCATCCATTTTAACTTCTCCCTCTATGTTTTTATAACATCTATTGTGCAATTTCTAATTATTATATTTAAATACATTTTAGAAATGACATAAAAACAGCTTGTGTTCTCAACAGTGTAATGTAAGTCGGGTTGCTACAGCTTTTATTAATATTTTGACTCTTGTTTTGATTCGTTCCTTATATGATGCATAAAGCATAGCTATAATCTCTGCTCAAATGCTTTATTTTTAGTTGTTAGTATATTTTGGTGTTTAATTTGGGTTAAAATCAAACATTTTTAATGTCAACCCATCACACTTGTGACCAGTTTCTGCAAAGGCACAACAGAAAAGTCACTACCCCCTGCAGTGATTAAATGAATGAACGGTGCATGATATGGAAGACAGATTTAACTGCTGGAGGCTTTATTGCAATGCATCTGGTCAGAACAATAAAGACAGTGATGAGTCTAGTTAGTTTGTGGGTCACTTATGACGTTGTTCGACTCTAAAGCTTTCAGGTGAGGATGTTTTCTCCCATCTCTGTCCATCAGGTCAGTTAAGTCTCTCTCTCTCTCTCTCTGGTTTATCTCTCTGTCTGTCTGTCAGGAGTAACTCGGCACAGATGTTATAGTCGGTGGGGTTTCTGAGGGTTGAGATTATGCTGTAACACACGACCGTATTTACCGCGGTACCGCTGAAGAACAGACGTGATTACTGAAGCATTGTTCCTCTAATCCACATGAGAGCCACAGTTAATACGCCACCTCTGACCTCACACAATAACACACACACACACAGAACAAAGACACATATATACTGTCATCAAGACAAATAGATGTGCATTTCCTAGAATCAATAAAACCTACCCAAGAAACGCATTTGCATGCAAACCGACATACTTCAGCCTCAACAAAATCACTTCAAATCAGGCCTGAATGCAATATAAACAACAAATCTTATTAACGGTAAAATGCTGGTTTTGTTGCTGGGTTATTTTAGTTTCGTGATCTCAAGCTGCTTTGTATATTACATCGATTTTTGCATGTTTTCATGCACAGTTAACTTAAGAAATAAACATTAAAACTGAAAAGAAGATTAATTCAACTCAAATAGTTAATATTTTAAAAAACTGACAGAAGCACAGTGTGTGTGTAAGCATATAAATATTAATTCATAAATCTAAATAGAATCTATTTGTTTTGAGTACAGTAGTTGATAAATTAACATCACATTTGCATGTTCACTTAAATTAACTGGAAAGAAAGAAATACTAAACCTACACTGTAATAAAAATAAATTAAACACAAATAAATAAATAAATAGTCAGGACTGAAAATATTGTTTTATATATAAAGCATTTAAATATTTTTAGTATTGTTTAAATATAAGGGTTAGAGAACAATGCGCTTTGATGTAACAGCCTTAAGTTACAGTATGTGACAAGATAATAAATAAAAAAATATATTATTAATCAAATTCAATAAAGCTTTTAAATTTCAATAATGTTTGTAAAAAAACTACAATTAGCATTCACATACGATAATACATGAAGAAACATCACAGAAAAGGTTATTTGAGTCATGTATTAATAATCACTCATATCTTTTCTAATACCATAAACACACACATAACATACTGACTGTGCTGTGCATTTCCTAGAATTAGTATACCCACCCCAAAATTACTTAAATATCAGTTATCATGAACCCAAATAAAAAATGAGAAAACATTACATATTCATTAAACACAACACACACACACCAGAAAACTGCCGTAAGGGTTTTGATGTTGCCCAAAGCTAAACACACTCACGCGCACACACACACACACAGCGTGTTAATCCTGATGATGGGTATGAAATGAAAGGCATTAGAGCATAAGAACAACCACTCAAAGAGATAAAACACACAAATAACACAGAGAATGTGAGAGGATGAAAAACTTTGAAGAAACAACACAACAAAATTCCATTTAAAATACAGACAGTTCTGCTTCTGGATGCTGACTGGTCAACAACATGTGTTAAACACGTGATTAACTTCAGCTAACTTTTTACCTTCATCACTAGATCTACCACTGAAGGGGTTCTCACAGATGCTGGGTTCTCAAACGTTTTTTTTGCAAGCCAATCCCCTGTAACCTAAAATATTCAGTTATAGTATCTGCAAGATTTTAAGTAAATATTTCAATAATTTAACAACACATTTGCATGTTCAGTTCCCTGTAGTTGGGTTATCAATATTAACTAGAACTTCAACTATTTTTAAAGTTTTATTAATTGAAAATAACAATTTTAATATTATAAATATAAATATATATAATATAACAATTAGACATGTTGGTTTGGCAAGTAACTGAAATCATTATAAGTTAAAGCACTAAAATTACAAAACAACTACAACCAAAAAAAATTAATAATAATAACAATAAATAATAAACAATAACTAATAAGAATAACATAAAAAATGTAATTACAAATATAAAAGTAAAATCTTACAACAACAAAAAACAGATGAATTATTATTATAGCCTTCAATTATTATAAACGTTACAGATGTTGGGTAATGGTCACATTACATGCAGGTAAACAAATCTGACATTTCATTTTATTTATTGATTTAAATTTGTTTGATTTAATTGTTATCTTCTCCTCAACTCACAAACCCCAGTTTGAAAAAAACCCTGCTAGTGGAAGGATGATATGAATCAATTTGACTTCGAAAATGTTTTGAATGAACATTTTGATTCCTAAAACAGAGCTAATTTAATACTAACCTGCCGTAACTAACCTTTCAACACGTATTGAAAAAAATCACTAAAGCAGAAGAGCGAAAAAAGATATGATAATCAATGCTTCAGAACTAGACTGTTATAAAGCATTTGATTTTTAAGCAAATAAAATCTCCCCATATTAAAGCTAAATAATAAATATTTCATAAACAATTTGGGGTAATCTTCCCATCCATTTCTTCTCTTCAGCTGTTTAATTTAAAAGATTTATTAAATTTCCAGAGCATGCACCGAACCAGTGTATTCACACCCACATCGTCTCTTCTCTCTGGGAATATAGTGTCTGTGGTTTAATCTGGATGTTTTAGAGAGTTATTTTAAAAGCGCAGAGCAGTGACGTTTTCCATCAAACTCCATTATCAGAGCGAAGTGCCTCCTGCCAGGACTGAATCCAGAGCAAAAACACTCCTGCTGAGAGCCTTCGGACTAATAAACATTGAAAAATGATCCGGCTGTGATGGGGCTGCATTTCTACAGATGTTAGTATGCATCAGCGTACTGCAGTAAACAGACTGGTTAATATGAGAGAGAAAGAAAGAAGCCAAAGCCTTTGGCTTGGAAGTTTAAGCCAAATTGAAAATAAAAAAATGCATTATTATATTTATTATTTAAAGGTAAACATTTTAATAAAAAAATGAATATGGCATAAAATATTTGCATTAAAAAAATGAACAACGCAACGTGATTGTCTTAAACAATACAATTTCTTACACAACTAGTTAATTTGATCAGACTGACAGAAGGTTAGAAACTAAATTGAAAAGGAAACTGCAATGCTAATGTAACGTTGTCTTGGTCCTTGGTCACATGTCATCAGTGTTTCATTCCCCACCAGCTAATCCATCGAGTTTTATCAACTGGTGGAGCAGTCGGGTTTCGGAGATGCAGACATCATCAGGGCATTTCAATGCGGTGATGGCTGTCTCGGCCCCATTGAGCTCCCAGACATCGCAGGATTAAAATGGAGATCGGCAGTGTTTCTCTGCAGCATGGCGGTCAGGGCTCAAGCAGAATGGCTGCCGCGAGTCACGACCACACCTTAAGGGCTCCATCCAAGACCTGCAATACCTGACAATCCCGGCGAAAATAAACAGCAGTGCTGAGTTTGTCTTCCTTGGATTCTAATCCGCTGAGCGCTACACTGGAGCTAGAGTGTGGGCATGAAGAGCCGATCCAGTCTCCCGCGGATTCCTGTCCACCTATTCCAGATCTGGTTCCAGAAGTTCGGCCAGGAGTGCCGATCCAGTCTCCAGCGGATTCCAGTCCACCTATTCCAGATCTGGTTCCAGAAGTTCGGCCAGGAGTGCCGATCCAGTCTCCCGCGGATTCCTGTCCACCTATTCCAGATCCGATTTCGGAAGTTCAGTCAGAAGTGCCTATCTAGTTTCCCATGGATTCCAGTCCGCAGGTATCCACTCTTGATTTAGAGTGAGAGTCAGATATGCCCGAGTCATGGCCAGGAGTGCCGCTTGAAAACTCTGCAGTACCCAATCTGCAGCTATCAAGTCCCAGCCCCAAATCACAGTCAGGGCAACCATTGTCAGGTCCAGTGTTCAAATCACGGCCAGGAGTCCCATTGTCGGGTCCTAGCCCCGAATCCAGGCCAGAGTGGTCCCCAGAGCATTCCTCCCCGATGACATCCTATGACCCAGGGTAGGTACAGGCGGGAGGCCTCCCCGATAATTTTTTTGGGGGGGTAGGTGTACCTGGGTGGTGATGTGAAGGGATGGGATGGGGATCAAACCGTGGTCGTCTAAGGGTCCAGATCTACCATGGCCGTCCAAGGGTCCAGATCTATCATGGCCACCCAAGAGTCCTGATTCGCCGTGGCCTGTTAAGGGTCCTAATCCACCATGGCCAGACCGGAACATTAGCATGTCCAGGAGACCTCCTGAGACTCTGCCCATGTCGGCCCCTCGGACACCCCTACATATTACTAGGTGGTGTGAGGACACGCCTTCCGGAGGGAGGGCATTATGTAACGTTGTCTTGGTCCCTGTGTTGTCTTTGTTATGATTCTGTTTCACAGAATCTTTGATTACCTGTTGTATTTAAACCGAGCCTTGTGTCTTGTTTAATGTGAGATTGATCAAGACACAACTTAACGTTTATGTTGTTGTTATGTCTGCATTGCCATCTGCGAATTCTTCAGCGGCCTTGTATCCTGCTCCTCGCAATAAATGTTCATTGTACATTTGACGAACAAATCTTCTTCGCTGACGAAGCCAAAGCACGACAGCACTTCAGTCATGACAGCTAAACTCTAGTTAATATGATTTATATAAGATATAAGAAAGAAAGAAAGAATCATAAGCCATATTTTAGAAAGAAATATAAACAAAATAATATTTAAGTATAAATTATTTAAATCTATTTTTATAATTATATAAATTCTAAAACAAAATACTTACAATATAAAATCTAAAAATAAATACGCAAATAAATACTTAAATTATTAAATATCAATTAAATAAGTTAAATTGTAGTGTGTAATTAAATCATTTATTGTGATCATATGCTGTTTGTGGTAAGACCGATCTGTCTCTCTCTCGTTGGTCATTAGTACAACCACACACACACACACTCACACTCATTAAGGTTCGTTTAGCAGCTGTTTTGGCATCAATGACTGTTAGGCAAATTAATGATGCAATCAGCTGCTACACAATCTTGATGACTGAACACACTGTACAACACACACACACAGTTTGGGAATGGCAAATGCATCTAGCATCAGATTTTAGAATGTAGATGCATTGAAAAACATGCCAGAGAAGCAAAACATAGTAGAAGTACACAAAAGACATTATAATGAGCGTTAAAGTAAATTACTACTGTGCTTCCAGTCAGTTAACTTTGCGGCAGAGCAACAAACTGAAGAAACTTAAGTTTGTTAAACAGCTGACGTGATTATATTAGTTACTACACTTTAAAGGAATACTTCACTCAAAAGTATGAGTTTGCTGAAAAGTACTCACCCACAGACCATTTAAGACAAGAACAAGTTCATCACTTGCTCACCAATGTATCCTCTGCAGTGAATGGGTGCTGTCAGAATGAGAGTCCAAACAGCTGATAAAAACATCACAATAATCCACAGGTAATCCACACCACTCCAGTTCATCAGTTATTGTCTTGTTAAGAGAAATGCTATGTGTTTGTAAGAAACAAAGCTATCTTTAAGACGTTTTTTGTTGTTTTTTTCTGGGTCAAATCCTGTCCACAACCCAGTCTCACATCAAGATTTACCCACAGAGTTATTTCAAACCATTTTTCACCTATCAATAGTGTTTTTATATGTGTATATTTCCCACCTGATTCAGACCAGATGACAATTTTCTCAGAAGAAATACATTTATAGAATAGTTCTACATAAAAAAGCCATTTTAGCCAAAAACAATAACAATAAAAAAGTAAAAAACATCTTAATGATGGATTTGTTTCATGTCTTAACACATTAATTGATAGACTGGAGTGGATTATTGTGATGTTTTATTAGCCTTCTGGACTTTCTGACGGCACCCATTCACTGCAGAGGATCCATTGACGAGCCAGTAATGTAATGCTACATTTCTCCAAATCTGTTGAAGAAAAAAGCTCATCTGCATGTTGAACGGCCTGAGGGTGAGGACATTCTCAGTGAATTTTATTTTTAAGTAAAAAAAATGGATGCATACTTAGCCAAGCAATGTTGTGTTTCCATACTTAGTATGAAACTATCAAGAGTAACAGTGCTGGCAGTGTGAATGAGCATCAGCTACAGTCTGTGTTTCCGCAGTGCTGCTCAATGACGGCATCTGGGGGCCCCACAGGCAGAGTCATAAATCACAGACAGACACAAGGCCTAATGACCGTCAGGCAGCACTGTTACACTCCTCGACAAAACGCCACAGACAGAACGTGCTGCAGGCGGCCGGAGGACATGTGACCCTGTCAAAAACCCTAAAAAACGACTGTGCTGCCTTAAACACGTCCGATTGAACATCAGCCCAAAGCAGCTGGGCGTTTATTTCCTTGTGTTTTGTTTTCAGCCCACGTTCTGATGAATGAACCATCACAGACTCCGGCAGGGCTCAGAATATAGGACTAGCGTACTACTCAGAACAACTCTTTCACATAGTTTTTTTGTGGTTTTGAGAACATGCCCAGTTTATATTTTAAGCCGAACTCAAGAGAGAGAGAAAAAAAGAAATATTTTGCAGAACAAAATAAAGTATATACCACAATTCAATGCATTAGACTCAGCCTTCCAGCATATCAACAACTCAAATATAAATTTGTTGATAATTTTAATTGGACAGTCCGAAATGCTACACATAATAGAAGCAAAAATGATAATCCATAAAAAATAATAAAAATGCAAAATAACAATGCAAAGAATTCTCATTTCAGAAATAAGTGAATGATAATCTAATGTGACATACACTATGTATGTATGTAGTCATACACTACCATTAGTCTGGGGTCAGTAAGCCTTTGTTGTTTACTTTTTTGCATGGTTGTTTTCTACAAAAAAATATGAATCAGTATAAATGCCTAGTTATTTAATTAAACGGTAGATGGGTACTTAATGTAACTGATGATATTCACAGCGTTAAACGACTTGGCTCAAGCTGATTAGTTCATGTTGAATACACAGCCAATTAGCTCGAATCCTTCACCTTCTCCAGCTCCACCTATATAGATCTGCTACTGGCTATTTTCAAATGTTATATTATTTAACAATTTTACTGTATTTTTGATTATATAAACACAGCCTAGGTGAGCAAAGAACACTTTGTTGTTGCTCTTTACAAGTTTAATATACATAAATGTGAACATCTTATGACCTGTCAATATTTTGATCGCATACTAAGTTTTGAAACTTTCACTGCTACATACCACACATTTAAAAATATATAGGAGGCACTATATGTATATACTGCAGTATGCACATATTCTTTTTTATGAACACAACCAACATGCAACAAGCAGTCCATGAGAAAACTGACCAATTGAATTATTGGGGGGGGGGGGTCTGTGTGCTCCATTAGATGTGTCTGATTCAGCTGTGAATGTTCAGAATTTCTTGATTTCAGAATCAGTCTCACAAACTTACTGAGAGTAGAGCATTCGGGAGCGGACAATGAATTTGAAGATGTACTCAAGGGCTTTGAGTGTCCTCAGGATGGGTTCACAGGCCTCCCCTCGACTGGACACATCTAGATAAGTCTTCAGCACAGACATCAGCTTCCTACAGCACACAGAGCGAGAGAGTGTTTAGTGTGTAGTCTGTTTTCTAAATAACTAACTATAAAATTTAGACAGAGAAAAGACTGCACACACAAATCAACTAGGACATCTAGCAACAGGCCATGGCATTATGTCACTATGATGCAATCTGGGTCCTTTAATTCACTTCTGTTTCTGTTGAGTATTTGAGACTCACACACACAAACACACTGCCATCTAGTGATGAGAAAGACAATAAAAAGCATTTGACCTACTTGTAAGCCAGGGTGGCACTGAAGTGTTGTTTGATATAGGCCTCCAAGACAGTGTTGAAATGCTGAAACTTTCTGTCAGCAATCAGACCGATGATGTAGATCTGAAAAAGAGATGTTATTAATAAAATTCGTTTCCAATTAGGAGCATGAGATGAATGTAAAAATATCCTACAATCTCTCTCTCTCTCTCTCTCTCTCTCTCTCTCTCTATATATATATATATATATATATATATAACTAAAGAATTATTAGCAACACCATACT
>JAUYWG010000048.1:4803421-4835785 GCA_034779775.1 Enteromius afrohamiltoni
CAGCAGAACTTCAGCAAGATGACTAAAACGTGTTTCAATGACTTTTATTGATTAACGCCTTGAGATCATGTATGTTTCGGGTCTCACACTCCACTCTGATCTGTTAGGGTGTGTGATGGTGCACATAAATCCTCATTTATGAATCTGTAATGCTGGAGGAAACATCTGGTGTGGGACAAGACAAAGCAGAGATTCTCTGAAGGTGTTTGATTTATGCTTCTGAGAGATTTTAATAAGGTTTATGTAAACACACAAACAAACTGTTCTACAGTCATAAACTAACAAAATAATATCAATCATCATGTGCTATACCTTTTGTAAAGCAATAGAGGGCACTGCAAATACTCATTTAGAGATGGTACGTTTTAATCATGCAGCGTATTGAGTAGACATGATTGTGTTTATGAAATCCAATAGATGTACACTGAAGGAGCTGAGAATATTAAAGAGACTTGAGGGTGGATTCTTTTCACTTAGACCAGAAAGCTATCACCTACAAACCATCCAGAACACCCTAGCAACCACTTACTGTATATGGGGGACTTTTATGTGAGGAATCATCAAAGAATACCAGCATTTATATAAGCAAACACTGCAGGTTCAATGCTAAAAACAGCTTGAGGCCATTAAACGCTTGGCTTTATGTTTTTGTACTGTGATCCATGCAGAAAAACAGGACAGTATCCCACAGAAATAAACACAGCCTTGTCTTGAAGCACAAAGCACCTCTTGAAACAGCCCATAGTGCATCATTCATTCTGACGTCCAAACAAAGAAAAAATATTATATTTTATTTAAATAAATAAAAATAATTGAAAATAAATAAATGAAAAGTTTCATATTTTGTCTAACATGTTAAAAATATTTATGTTGACAATGTTTAATATTTTTCTTGTCAAGAAATGCCTTTATTGAGTCACAGAACGTCTTCTAGACCACATCAAATGGTAGACGCTTCTATGGAAGCCCGTTTCTGCCACTGAATTAAAAAAAAAAAAAACATTGAGATACAATTCTAAGAAATAAACTCACAATTGCGATTAGGGATGTGATGGTAGACAAATATGACAGTTCAGTACATATCTTGTACATTCACAGTGATAAAAAGTCAGTTAATGCTTCAAACTATAGGAACCACTTATATAAGGTTATAAGGTTACAACTAGGCCTAACAACTTAACTCAAACTTTGCAGGAAACTTAATTGCTATTTATTTTTAATATCAACACTTTATGCACATAATGCAGTTTTTAAATTAGCTTTCAAATAATAAAAGTTCTAGGTTATGCTCTTCTCAGACCTCATTTTTCTCGCAATTCTGACTTTATAACTGGCAATTGTGAGTTTATATTTTGCAGTTCTGTGAAAAAACTCAGAATAGTTGCTAAAAAATAAAATCTCACTACAACCGGTTTTTACTTTTTATTCAGTGGCGGAAACAGGCTTCCATGTGTTTCAGACAACAACTTCACTACAGTATGAGGCGTGAGTCAAACAACCAGTGAAACGGTACTGTACTGTACTTCAATTGCATGCACAACGATAACAATGCACTGTAGCCTATCATTTTATAGATTTGTCACGATGGTCGCGTCCGGTGTAGACAGTGTAACATTGGTTATGCTTTGTTTCACAGACATAATCGTTGCCTGGGTGGTGTGTGTGTGGAGGAGAGCTATCAGGGGCGAGACCCTTTTGGTGTAGGGGCGTGTTTGTTTTAGTGACTTCAAAGATCAACACTGGCTTCCAGAAATGGCTTACCCAGCCTTCAGTTAAGTCATGAAGTACCATCATCTTCAGCGGATCCCTAATTTATCTGCACATAGACCGCTGATAGACACAGCTTTCAAACATTTCTGTGTGGTTCTGTGTGAGCACACAAATCATCAAAGGAAATGTACGTTTTTTTAAATTTCAAATCCAAATGGTATCGCAGTCTGTACTCTAGTCAACACTACCTTGTTCAACAGTGTAAAAACGCACAATATTGACAGTTGTTGTTTAATACTGACCAGAATGTCAAGTGCTTCCGGGAGCGTGATGATTAAAGCACTAGGCTGCTTACAGGAACACTGCAGGTCCAATCCAATATTTCATCCCTGAAAAAGACATTAAAATACAGGATTAGAGAAAGTCATGGCAGCTATGCTGTAAATTGCATGGATAACAATCAATAGTTAATTATAAAGCACCGAATAAATATTTCAAACTCAATTTTACAGTCTGTCTGTAGCAAGAGTATGAATTTATTATAATTGCACAATTAGTAACAATAAACAGCCATATATTAAGAAAATATAATCAGCTACGTTTAGATTTCTTTTGACCTAACATGTTTATCATATTGATTAACGATTATCTTAATGTAAAAATACAAAGAGTAAGAGGATATAGGCTGTTCTATTTGTTGTAATGAACAAAATAAAGTGCATTAAACATTACATCAGGTTTGCCAAACTGGGCTCTTGAAGGAACTGCAGGGGATTTAATGAAAACTGATAATTCATAAAATACGATCATAATAAGCCATAAAAATGTAAAATGAAAATAAATAATCTTAAAATAAAAGCAGTCACAATAAAATAAATAGTTGTTTACCTGCATGTTTACCGGTGTCAGAAAACTTTGAACATGCAGATGTAATACCTAATAAATAAAAGAAAAATATTTGAAAGATATTAAAAGTAAAAAGGAACAGATGACACAAAAAAAAAATCTGAATTTGTACATTTGAATGTGTTCGAAGGAAAAACTGGAAGACTTTCTGAGTACATATAAGCGGAAGACTTTTTCAGAAAGGAACATTAAAATACATAATACTACCCGGTTTTATATATATATATATATATATATATATATATATATGAACATATGAGGAGTTATAGTCACTAGACTCTTGCTAAAGTTCAGTTGTTTGAATATCTTTCAGCAGACTCTGACCTTCAGAAAATATCAAGCAGCTTATTAAAGACCTTTCAAAGGGTATTTTTACAATGGAGTGCAGTTTATTTTAATATCTGCATAGCCACGTTTGCATTTCACTATGTTCTAGATCTGTTTTAATACATCTGGGGAGCTAATCAGCACTCTGTAAAACAAAATTACCTAATAACCACTTTAATAACCACTGTCTTACTCATGATTGTTCAGAAGAGCCATTATTAGGACATGTGTTCATAATGTTCTTCATTTGACAGATGTCTGCTTACAGTGTAGGTGAGATGAAGAATCAGAGACATTTGCATCCATTTGCAACAAGTTTATTTCATGGTCAGACAGTAGGGCCAGATAAACAGCGAAAACAGTATCAGAGACAATCAAGACAGAGCTCGGGGCAGGCAGCTATTGGTCAGAGAAGAGTAAAAAGTCCAAGGCAAAGTTCAGGGCAGGCAACAAATGGTCAGAGTTGAATAAACAGTCCAAGATCTATCACAGGGAATCATAACACCAGAATAAACGCTCAGAAATGTTGCCGAGGCAGAACAAGACTTTGCGTTTGCTGTGATTGAAAGCACTACTGTCAAAGGGGAAGGGCAATGAGGAACACCTGGGCCAGTGAGGCACGATTTGTGACAGAGCCCCTCCATGTGAGGGCCTGTTCAACGTTAAGACCTTCCCTGGAGTCTAGGGCTGGTTTCTCTGGGTGGTCGTGGTGAAATCCAAAGGTTAGTGTGGGGTCTAAAATGTCCTGCGCATTGACCCAAGACCTTTCTTCAGGATCATACCCCACCCAGTCAATTAGTTACTGTAAAAATCGGCCTCAACGTCGCGAGTCGAGGATCTCCTGCACTTGGTAGGTTTCCTCACCATCGATGATCAAAGAAGCCTCGTCCTGGTCCCTCTCTTCTCTCGGCCCAATGGTGGGTTTGAGTGGTGATACATGGAACGTGGGAGAGATATGATAGATAGCTGGCAGGGCAAGATAAAATGAAACAGGAGCAATTTGTCTAATGATTTTGAATGAACCCACATACCTAGGACTTTTTGCTTGGGAAATGGAGGCGGAAATCACGGGTAAATAAGCCAGACCCGTTGCCCAGGAGCATACTCACGGTCCGCTTTGCGATGTTGATTGGCTTTTTCTCTAAGTCTGCTCATCACCTGTTGCAGGTGTGCAGCATTCCAGGTCTCCTTGCTTCTTTGAAGCCAAGAGTTTACTCCGGGAAGATCAGATGGTTCGCTTGACCATGGGAACATTGGTGGTTGATACCCCAGCATGCACTGAAAGGGTGTTAGTACTGTGGCAGGCTTACGAAAAGAATTCTGGACGTATTCTGCCCAGAATTGGAAACTGGCTCCAGTCATGTTAGTTCTTGTGGCAGTATGTTCTGAGAAACCGTGTTGGCTCTTGGTTAAGGCATTCGGCTTGTCCATTCGACTGAGGATGATACCCGGAAGGCTAAGTCATGTTTATTTTCATCTGAGCGCAGAAAGATCTGGATGTAAACTGGGGCCTTCGATCAGACACGATACCCTCTGGCAAACCATAATAGCGAAAGACCGGTTCCATCATTACATCAGCCGCTTCTTAAGCCGTAGAAAGATTGGCGAGAGGAACAAGCTGGCAGGCTTTGGAAAATCGATTGATTACCATTAGAATGGTGTTGTAATTGTGTAATGCAGGAAGGTCAGTAACAAAGTCCACAGCGATATGAGACCATGGTCTCTGGGGAATTGGTAGAGGTGGAAGCAGTCTGGCTTGTCTTTTGTGATTTGGACATATTGCATGATGGGCATTAAGAGAGGAAGTTAATCACGTCTTTCTATAAGGTGGGCCACTAAAACTGGTTTGTGGTGAGCTCGAGTGTGGCAGTGATCCCGGGATGGCCTGTGCTAGGAGTGTCGTGAACCCAGTGGAGTATACGGTCTCAAAGGGATTGGGGTACATATGTGCGGTCTGGTGGGCATGTTGCAGGTGCAGGTTCATCGTTCAGGGCCTCCAAAATCTCCGTCAGGATGTCCTGATGGGGTAAATCAAATTGTCGAGAGAGGGTGTCAGCTTTGATATTCTTGGAACCAGGTCCATATGTGACTTTGAAGTTGAATCGTGCGAAGAATAGAGACCATCTTGCCTCTCTGAAATTCATTCATTTGGCAGACCAGCCAGACTGGATATATTGGAGTGATCAATGAGAACTGTGAAAGGTAGTTTTGCCCCTCCAACAAATGCCCCATTCTTAGAACGCAGCCTTCGTAACCAGCAGTTCTCGAGCTCCGAAATCATAATTGCATTCGGCAGGGTTTCGTTTATGTGAGTAAAAAGCACATGGAAATAACTTGGCTGTGTTGCCATGATGTTGAGACAGTATGGCTCTGATTCCTGTGTTAGAAGCATCCACCTCTCCACCTCTTGAGACCAGTTGACATCAGATTGGACTGTGCGATCATCCATAGTTACCCCTTTGGGACTGATGATATAGCCAAGGAAAGCAATTTTAGATTGATGAAATCCACATTTCTTGGAATCTTGGCGTACAATTGGTGATCGATGAGGCATTGGAGGACTGCTCCGACCTGTTTGATGTGTGATTCGTAGGTCTCGATGTAGATGAGTATGTCAATATAAACAATGAGGAATTGATTAAGCATGTCACAAAGCACTTCATTGATAAATGCCTGGAGTACTGAAAGACTGTTGGATAACCTAAATGGCATAACAAGGTATTAGTAGTGCCCAGTGGTGGTAGAGAATGCAGTCTTCCGTTCATCCCCCTCTCGAATGCGAATTAGGTTGTATGCGCTCCGCAGATCTAATTTGGTGAAGTACTTGGCTGCGTGGAGCTGTTGTAAAGCAGCTGGTACTAGGGGCAAAGGATAACGATACTTAATTGTGATGTCTTTGAGGCTTCGATACAGGTTCGCAGACCGCCATCTTTCTTTTTTACAAAGAAGAATTCTGCAGAGGCAGGAGATGTGGAGGGTCGAATGAAGCCGTTTGGATAACTCCTCCTCGATATATATGTATATCACAGGGAATTGTAACACCAGAATAAACACTGGACTGTGCATTTGCTGTGATTGAAAGCCCTGCTTTTAAAGGGGAAGGGTAATAAGGAACTCCGGGGCCAGGGCTCAGGCCAAGGTATGGAGCATTGTGGGTAATGGAGTCCAAAAGCAGTTAATACCCAGGTGAGGGTTCCCTCTGGTGGCCATTGGAGAGAGCCACAGAGGCATGATTTGTGACAATAGGGAGTGCAAGGATGCATGCAACTCAGGTTGAGTTGCTTAACCATGGAACAGAAGATTTTGTAAGAGTCAAGATTAAAGAAGAGGGGGGAAAATTACAGGACAGTACTGTTTTAGTATTACTTACATATTGTTGTAATTCTGGTCAATATTTTATTCAGATTTCATTTGATCTTAACCCTTTTTTCTTTTTTCTGTTTTTAATTTTTATAAATGTTTTAGGGGGGGTTTTATTTGCTTTGTTAAATATAAAACTGTTTTTCATTTATGTGTATTTGAAGTAACTGATTGTTTGTGAAAATATTTTAACTACTTTTTTAAAAGTATTTAAAAGGTATTTTAACAAAATGTAACAATAATATAATGCATGTTTAATATTAAAGGTTCTACTTAATTCTAAAAATGCCTTTTTTTATAGAGGGAGGGTAAGTGTTTGGGTTAGCTTATTGGCTTAAACACTTATCCTCAAATAAATTAAAGATAAATCCTTGGCGTACCTGCTTTCTGTAGTCTGTAAATAGCACTTCTATTGTTGATGAAGAAAATCACAGCTTTTAAAATGTAATCAATACCCACACAGAGTCATGTTTCATTCCTCTTACATTCAACCTGTTATACATTACAAAAGCAGAAGAGTGAGATAGGAGAGGGAGAGAGGGAGGTATTTGACAATCTGATTGGCTGACTGAAGAAGTGTGTTGAGTTGTCTCTGTGTGTGTGCGTCTAGAGAGAGAGAGCGAGAGAAGGGCAAGAGTAACAGAAGAATGAAGGTCGACCAAGGTAAGTTACGCTGCTATTGCACCACTGCATGTCACATATAATATCTCAATAAAACGCTAAAACTACATGCTCAACATTGTTTGTATGTGACAATCCACACTAGAATAACACATTAAAACACTGCAGCTGAACAGATGAATCCTGAAAGCTGTTTACAGTGCATTATAATGACATTTTTATAGGAAGTAAAAAATGTAAATGCATTAAGATGTTGTGGGAATTTTTAGCAACTTTGCTGTTGAAGGAATCATTAGTTGTCCTGCATGTACTTGATGAGATCTACCACATTTCAGACTCCTTAGAAGTTTGTGGCTGTTGATCTGTCTAGACAGACCTGATCTCTTTTGAGCCGGAGCTTTTGCGTCTCATTATGCGTTTCCCGCTGCATTTGCACTTGCGAGAGCTGGATTTCTGCAAAAGGCGTTTCAAGAAGTGAATCTGTTTGATTTGAGAGAGAGATCAATGCAGACTATTTATTAATGTGCGTCAAAGGAATCCTAAGATGAAACACGTGTCCTCTTCACGTCGTACCTCTTCAGTTACTCCAGAAATAACAAACAAATCATCTCAACATTTAAAAGAACGTGGTCTCCTAGCAACCCAACACCCATGACGACCGTGCTTGTCAGAGGCAATCAAAAAACGGCCGCCTGTATTCCTCACAGACGTCCTGACAGCCTGAGGAATGAGGACGAACAATTGTGTTTATAAGCCAATCAATGAACGGAGCAGAGTGGCCACTTAGAGGCACAGCAATATAAAAGCGTCAAAATAACAACTAAAACACCACCTGTCATCTTTTACAAGCAAGATAATAAAAAAATAACATTAGACATTAGAACATTAGAAAATGAGTTAAATTTAAAAAAATGTATTGTAGAGACTTACCTCTAAACAGCTAGTCAAAGTGACAACTTTGCAAATCTTTGCTTGCTCCGCAGTTTTTTTTTATAGCACTTTAATTTGTTTTTGAGGAGATATGTGATGTTACTTTTCTGTAAGTGCTCAGAAATCTGATGCATGAGCAAATTTAAACAAATTAGAAAAGAAACACCCAAAATACGATTTGCATTTTTTATCTGCAAGAATTTAAAAGGACTCTTAGGTCCTTTTAAAGATAGAGGTTAGTGTATTAGAGGTTAGAGTATTTTTCTAAATTAATTTTAATTTTTAATTAATTAATCTAAAATGTATTTATTTTTTCATGCATGACCGGGTGTTGACACCATCTGACTGAGAGAGGAAATACTGTAGATTGACTTAGAATGCCATATATTAATGTCATGTTGACTGAACACTGTAGAAAAATTTCAGACGTGTTACTAACAGTAACCGACCCATTGCTATGTTAATCAGGAGTCACTATCGTTTATAATCGTGACATCATCTGATAATGCAGTGGGTTTGGCATTAGGTGGTTTCCACTGCCTAAATCTGAATAAGAACTAAAAAAAAAACCCCTGCATAATATTAACAGACGCACCACACTTGTGTGTCCATAATTTTAAATTGTCAGTAAGTGCCAAGTGCTTAGAAACTTAGTTTTGTGTTCATTTACTGACGAAATCTGCGGAGGGCCCACTAAGCTGGAGACATCTTGCAACTGAACCATAGCATAAAAAAGTCGCTATGTTTGTCAGTATATATATTCTATGAAAAAGTTGCTAAATCTAGTACTGAAGGGGCGTTTGTGTGTATGAGATGTGCGGTAGCTGATGGAGGTGGATAGTTGTGTCTGTTCTAGTAGTTTATGTTCTAGTAGTTCATTAAAGTTACTAATGATTGTAAAGTATTTGAGTAAATGGACTTCCTTACTGTACTTAAGTATTGTTTTGGCTACTTTGTACTTGTACTAACATCAAAAATATAAGCATTTTTTACTCTCTACACTCTCTTTCTACAAATTATGGCAGTAATTTCCATTACACTGAAAACAATCAGAGAAAATCTCAAAAACTGGTTACAATGAGGGGACATTATTCTACACACCCTTCAACCACCACACTGTAAACCCTAATAAGTTGAGAGTACTCAAACGATTTGAGGAAATTGATTCCCTCAGTTTGTTTGAGTAATGGAAAATTGACAGCTTGATTTATTGAGTTAACCAAATGTGGTCTATTCATTGAATTAACTTAAATGTTTAAGTACAGATAACTTAAAAGGGCTAATAGACTAAACTTCCTAAATTTTCAGTTTATACTTACTGACTCCCAGAGTGCATTGCAGCAGAATCAATTATGTGTATTATTAAGTGTAAAAAAAACAATCTTTTTATTACTTTTCTTCCTTAGAAACCAAATAACTCTGATTTCATGTTGCATCACTGCATTAATAGGAAGAAAATTATAACAACATAGACAAAGTTCTAAGTGCCCAACCAAAGGGAACGCTAATCTATAATGGTAAGTTTTTTTTAAAAAAAGAAAGAAGAAAGAAAACATTTTAGGAAAATCTTATGTGGCATATGTGATGTTCAGTTGTATTGAAAATTCAACATTGAAGATGACTTTGTTAAACAAGTGAATTAAGCTAGTGAAATATATAACAGACATGGAGAAAAATGTGAAAATGACCTATTTTTTTAAGGTTTAAATCATGATTTTGGGCTTACAACACTTGAAATCTTAAGTTTATGCAATTTGATGGTAATTCAGTTAAATTAACTCATATATTTAAGTAATGGGACCAAAATGCAAAATTTTGAGTATTGTTTAGTCAACATTACTTGATTGTTTAACTGAAGACAACATTAGAGTTTACAGTGCAGAAGGACATTTAACTTTCATTTAACTCAAATAACTTTCAACATACCATGAACAACACCAAAATCTTGATTATTTCTGTAACAAAATCTAAATCACATATGTGTTAAATATAATTGTAGTAATATGTGTCTATATTACTTTACGTTGGCTTTATCAAAAATGTTCATAACTATTAACAATGAGTGATTTTAACATATAACAAATGTTGTATTATTACACCTGTTTTCGTAGCATATGGATTCAAAGTAGAAAGAGAGACAACTAGATTTTAAAGGGGTCATATAAGGAAAATTTTCCACAGGCTAATATGATTCTTTAGGGTCTTCATGAAAAGTCTGTAATATAGTGGTAGTGGAAACCAACACCCAATTTACCCTGTCAAAAACAACTCTCTTCACAGTCTGTTCTGTGTACTTCCCCTTTAAATCTTCACAAGCTCTGCTGACTTCACCTCTCTTTTTTTTCTTACACTCAAAGTGAAACTAATTTGCACATTATTAGGAAAGGCCATTTGCAAAGATTCATTTCAAGAGTTTGCGCTTCCTCAATAATAATAAAGCGAGTTTGGCGTGCTGTCGGGGGCGAGCCGGAGGTTCGGTGAACCTCGAGCCCTAGTAATGATAACCCTAGGTAGGGCGAGGCTTGAGGCCGGCTCAAACCCTGCGTGCCCCCCAGGAAGGAGTGAACGGAGGAGATGGGGAGGATGAGGGGATGTAAAGCGAGATACTGAAGGGTAGGAAACTTGATTGTTGAAACTGATTGTTAGCAGCTGGGATGCTGGGATGGGTAGATCAAGGGCGCATTCCCTTCAGAACCTAACGTAAGTTTAATCCTCTGCGTCTTCAGCCACTCAGATGTCAGGAGTAAATCACTACTACATTCAACAACACCTCAGTCGCTTATGGTGTGTTCACACGGGGCGTCAGAATTGTTGATCAGTCAGCCACACTCAGTACAAACGCCAGTGAAGTGTCAGACAATCAGAATCGCTCTATGTGTTTTTGTTGTTTAGTTCCTGTCTAATTACATTGGCTGACACTGCTATGACCATGGCGTCAGTACCAAACTTCAGCCACACCTTCCGTCAAGCGGTGACGCTGACGCCCCGTGTGAACACACCGTTAGAAGTGTCAAGTGTCCTGTTGCCAATAGGGGCGCAATTGTAGTATATGATCCGATAGGTTCTTCCAAAGCTATTGTACAAACGGCCAACGTGGGGGTATTGGTTGGAGGACAGGTTGAAGCTTGCAGAATACAAAAAAAAAAGAATTAAAAAATAGAGAAAAAGAATGGACTTGAGTGAAAGGAACTCGCCACAGATATTTGTTACATCAGGTCAATACTGCGGCTTGAGCGTTCGGATCCATATGCAAATAGAAAAAAACTCTTTGTTCCAGGGAACAGGCAGGGTTACAACAACAGGCAAATGGTACAGAGGAGACTAGGCTGAAACGTAGTCAGAAATACAGAGCAAAGGGTCGAGGCAGGAAGCAAACAGTCATAGGACTCGAAGAACAAAAGAAGGTCAAAATAACATAAAACAAACACGAGAACAGAACGCTGGGAGAATGCCTGTGCAGGTCAATGTTACGTGTTTGGACTGTAGTAGATGAACCAGTTAAATAGTTAGTGAAAGAGGGTTTGATGATGGAAAACAGCTGTGGGTGATCATTACTAAATGTGAACTTGTGTGGGAGTGCAGTGCATGATGGGAAGTTGAGTCCATAATAAAATCTGAGTCCAGGGGAGGTAAAGAGAAGCGAATTTGAGTGGCACTTGAGGGCACTCATGTCAAATATGTTTATGTTATGTAATTCTGAAAGAATAGATCATGAAGGGAAATGTACAGCTCATTCAGTCAAAGTGACACATGAGGATTAGACCTATTTACAGCGCAATCTTCTGCATTTTCTTCTGCTTTTTGCATAGAACTCACCAAAACTGGGACTGCCTCCCATAATTTCAAATGCAGCAGCTTCACTAGGATAAAGGTAGACTTTTTACCTAGGGGTTGACATGGGCACCTGAAAGATTCAGCCTTGCAATGCCTGGGCTATTCCTATCCAAAATTTAAGAGAGATTGCAGGTACTTTTTAACGGCACTGGCTTGCATGAGAAACAAACACTGAAAGCCAAGTTATGATACGATGTTGCCTGATTAAACTGTGGGAGAACAGCTTGAACGGACCGTTGTCTGCCTTGAATTCGAAACATAACACACACAACATTATATGTAAAAAGTGAGGTCTCTGTGGTGAAGCGAGCTGAAACCAGATTGAACAGCCCCAACCATGTAACCTGAAGTGTTGAGGTAAACCATAGCCTACGGATAAAACAAGCACTTTAATCCACACAGCACCAACCCTACTGTACTTATAAACACTGTAGAAATATTGCATTATTGTATTTATTAATAATGTCACTGCTATGATAGACTTCTTAAATGACATTTTCAGTAACATAAAAGCAGTCAGTTTTATAGGGCATGTAGTTTCTTGTGTTTATGATATTTTATTACTTACCCCATGGATGATCGTTGTTGTTGTTGTAGTAGAAATTAAAACCATGATAATGGAGCATTGTTTTTTCCTGAATCATGATCTTACTAATACTACAGTATTAAGAGTCTGAAATATAATGGAATAATAATGATAAATGCATTTGCAGTATCGTTTGTATCCCCATTTTTTAATAAATCGTTATTTTTGTCATTAATACATTTCATTACTATCAATAAATTATTTATTTATTTCAATTGCCTAACCCCAGTAAAACAATTACGGCACATGGTCTCATTAGAAAACTTAAACAATTTGTTTTGCATCTTTTTTTAATTGCTCATGTTGGGGGGGGGGTTACTTTTCAGAAAAGTAAACACCTAGCAACCATTCAAACACACTAGCAACCACATAAATTAGCAGCTTTCATAATATCATTCAAAACACTGTAACAGCAGTGGGTTTTGCAAATGACTTTCACACTTTCTTAAGAAAATGTAAGCATTTTAATTGCTTGTGCGGAAAGGGAAAAAAAGACAAAAAATATTGAAAATGCTGTTAAATGAAGAGGGTTAGTCAGAAGGCAGATGTGCCATGCTGACACACCAGGAATTGCCGAAGGAGATGTTCAATATTTCAGAATCTGTTTAAAGTTTAACATGCAGTTATGGAGATGGTTTTGAGCAACAACAGTGGATCTTAATGAGCTGCAGTCAAGGCACAGAGAGACAGGTGGTCTTGAAGACAGCAAACAAAGAGTTAAAGTTTGCCATTAAGTAAAAAAAAATACACTCCATATGTTTCTAAATCAATAAATTAGATCTAGTTTTATGAGAAAGAACATTGTGCAGCTCTCTGAGAAATAATGAGAACGAGCAGGACAGGAGAACAGAGACCCACATAAAAGACAAATCACAAGCGAGACTCTGAATATCTTAGTCAATATCTCAATCTTTCTTTTAGAAAGCAATTACATTCAATGGATATTTTTGCTGAAGTCTTCAGAAAAGACACGCACCTCCTCTAGAGTTTCAGAAGAATTTCAATGATGTCTCAAACTGTGCAGAGACACCAGAATCTGCAACCAAAGTCAGAGATCTCAGTATGAACTCAATTATTTCTGATCTGAGATGCTCTCCTTTGATTTTATACCTTTGTATTATTGGTGACTCCTTCGGATCTATACTTGTTTCTTCAAAGACCTTTTAAAAGAAACATTTGAGACAAAGCTAATACTTTGTCGAATAAGAACATTAAAATACAAAAATTATTTAAAAAAAAGATTGATGCATTTAAATTTTGGAAAGAATTTGAAAGTGATGCATTTTTGTCATATAACTGAAACAGGTAAGATTTTCATGGCATAATATATTATTTAATATTTGCATCGATTGGATTTGACTGAAATAAACAAAATGCATTTATTTAGACAGCTACAGAAGTAGCATAAATATGTTCAATGGAAACAATTAAATGTACTTAGTTGAAAGCAATAAAATGTGGAGCAAGCAATATTTGATTAGTTAAAATGCAATTGGATTTATTAATAATATATCAAACTTTTTTCATTTAAAGCATTTGTATTATTATTTTCATTTAAATATGACTGACAAATATTCATCACGTGAAATTTTTTAATCCAAATGGACAGTCATTTTATACAGAGTTCAAATATAAATCTAATTAACTAAAAATCTAGTTAACATGAACTAAAATTAATAAATGCTATAGAGATGCATCAGTATGTTTGCCTTGTTTAATAAATAAATAAATTGGACCTGACTTTTCTCAGAAAACAAGTGAATTGTTGCTGAAAACAAGACAACATCCTTGTGGTAAAAAAAAGACAAGTTTGTCTAAACACAAGTTGTTGTTTTTTCTTATAGAACTGGCAGATATTTGCTTCTGTTTTAAGTATAAAATCATTTCTTTTCAACAGTTTTTTTTTTTTCGGGGGGGGGTTGTTTTGTTTTAAAGAAAACATGACTTTTAAATATTTTTGCTCCTCAGCATATTTTTATTAAACACTATTTTTGCTGGAAAATGCTATAGTATATTGTTGTCTTTAATATTACTAACATTAGCATTAATTAATAACTTTAAAATGTTAACAAAAAGACCTAGTGTAAAGTTTGTGAAAATACAAAATTATAGTATAATTAACACCAGAGACAGTGACATTAAAAATGCATGAAAAGGACACATAAATTGAAAAACTGATAACCAGTTAAAACAACAGTCCAAAGAACATATCAAAAAAACGTGGAAGATGACAGAAATAACATTCAGTCTAATTAAAGCAATGAATGATTTTAAATTCACTCGATATTGCCTTCATTACTTTACTGTGATAAAAGAAAATGAACTAACGTGATTTCCATCTGCAGAAATGGTGAGTTTAATATTTGATGCATTATATGCTAAGATTTTATATGATGTAGACATAAAAACATTCTGCATAGTAGGAATGACCCAGTTGACAGAGCTCTTCAAAAGCACTGGATATTAATTTCCCTCTCTCATACTCACACACACTCTCAGACCGTGAAAGAAGCTCAAGGGAGTGGACATTTTAGTTGGGGAAACGGTCAAGCCTGTGTGTATGGAGATTTATTTTTCATTAAAATATCACAGTATGTCCAAGAATGTGCTGGTAGCGAGTGCTTCTCATCTCAGTCTAAAAGGACAAAAAAAAGAGAGAGACTGTTTTCTTTGAACACTGAACAAAGCTAATGTGTTGCAGATATGACATTATCCAGCTTTTACCATAATGTCTCATATGTGTCTCATAGTGCTACACTAATTTGAGTGTTAGAGAATTGTGTTCCCTTTCAACTTACCA
This sequence comes from Enteromius afrohamiltoni, assembly GCA_034779775.1. Lineage (NCBI taxonomy): Eukaryota > Metazoa > Chordata > Actinopteri > Cypriniformes > Cyprinidae > Enteromius > Enteromius afrohamiltoni. The sequence goes on from JAUYWG010000048.1 coordinate 4,818,496, forward strand.
TCTTGCACACACAAAAACCATGCGCTGTGTGGGAGTCTGAGAGCGTTCTACTATTGTCTTCAACATCAACTCACAGCCAAACAAAAACAAGATCTCCATCATCTTACAATTTCACTCACGCACACCTTTGTGCATCTTAAGAGACCTGCAGAGTTGTGTGTGCAGAATACTACCGCTGAAATGTGATAATAATGAGAAAGCGCCACGAGAATCTTCTATACATACAAAATCATTGAATGATTCAGTACTCTCCAGCTTTTTTACTGTCAAACTTTTAATGCAAAGTATTATGATGTACACAATGCTGAATGCAGGATTATCTCTCTACAAATTATTCAGGCACAATTCTGCTTTATTGTTGAGTGTTTGTTTCTGCATTATATAAGCTGGTGTCATGTTTGTTGCTCTTTGTTATGTGTTGTGAAAGGATGTCTCTTTGGGTATTGACATGATTTTGAATGACGCGCTTATTGTGTTTATACTGTATGTGAAATGTAAAGGATCAAGCACACTACTATTCACTATTTCTATTTTCGTACGCTCACTAATGCTGCATCTATTTCATAAAATACTGTAAATATTGTGAAATATTGTAGCAGTTTAAAATAACTATTTTCTGAGTGAATATTTTTAAAAAATCTAATTAATTTCTGTGATGCAAAGCTGAATTTTCAGCCTTTTCCAGTCTTCAGTGCAGCATGAACTTTCAGAAATCATTCTGATTTTCAAACATCATTTTTGATCAATGATGAAAACAGCTGGCGTCATTTTTTTTAGGGGTGAAAGAACTTATTTTTTTTAAATAAACATTTTTGTAACAATTAAAGCATCCTAGCTAAATAAAATGATTCATTTTTTCTTTCAAAAAGATGGCGACATATGTCTTATTGCAATTTGGTGAACTAGCGCTTTAAAGGGATATTTCAGCCCAGTATTCCAACAAGTCTTAATCTACTGAGATCCTTGCTTTAAATTGCTTGTTTCTCTTTATTCCTTTGAAAATAAATGAGATGGAGCCTCTCAAGGAGGTTTTTAAATTCATATAAAATATTATTTCTAGATGCAAAAAACACACACAAATCAAATAGACAGTATGCATATGAAGATTTGCCTTCACTTTGCAGATTAAACATGCTGTATGTGACATTGAGGTGCTGACTCCCAATATACCAAAATAACACATAAAACATCATACTTTTCTGTCATTAAATAACAGAGATACAATGAAACCAGTTAATTGCAGAAGTCAGCACAAGTTTAGCCTAATGTAATGATGTCTGTTACTGTTATTAGAAGGATATATTATGTGAAGTTGCTGAAAAATTATCTAACATGCGTCTGTTTTATTTTAAACAGGAGAAAGAGGAGGAAATGTAGTACTTCACTAAGACCAGCAGAGGTCGACACACTTCAGTCTAACAGAAGTCTGGAACAATATAGACGGACGGAAGGTGGATGGATGAACAGATGGATCGGTGGAGGAGGTGGACGTACCCTGTAGTGTGAAAGAAGACCATTGGGAATAGACCTTACTAAACACCTTGACCTACAAAAACTGCATTTTGCATTGATGCATTTGGCAGATTCAAAGGAAGAACCTTGGAGCTGTTGAGCTACAGGAATACTCACATGGCCAGAGAAAAAATGATAAACCTAGACAAACAAATCTGCATTCCAAGATTTTCCCTACCAATAGAAAACAGTTTATTTGACCTTCAAAAACTGCATTGAATTTTCCATTAATGCATTTGGAATATGCATGTATGTGCATTCTCTGTAGCCAAACGAACAACCTTGGGACATTCGCACAAGCAGAAGATAAAAAATAAAAAACACACAGATGCATTCCTATTGTTTCTTTACTGATAAAACTGTAAAGAAAAACACTCATCTTGACTATCAAAAACAAATTCGCATTTTGCATTGATGCATTTGGAGATGCAAGTATGTGTTCAAACTCACAACCTTGACATTGTTGAGCTGCAGGAACATTAACATAACCAAAAGATAAGATAAACACACACCTACATGTCAAGTGTTTCTCTGCTCATAAAACTGTTAAGTCAAGCATCTTGTTTTTGCAATGATAATGGCAAGTGCCTTGACAGTGCTGAGCTATAGGATCACTGCAAAAGCCAGAAAATAAGCTAAACACAAAAGTGCATTGCTTTCTTAACACCTCAAACTACACAAAATGGCATTGCATTTAGAATTAAATAAGCTAAACAAAAATTGCATAACATTTTATACATCTTAAACTAAAAATTGCATTGCATTAATGCATTTTGGTCATGCAACCACCTGCACTGCCAGAAATTAATCGCACAACTTTAGAGCTACAGGAACATTTACAAAAACAGAAAATTGGATAAGACACACACAAACCCACCTGCATTCCAACAATAAAAACGTTTGCCATTATTGAGCTACAGGAACATTCACAAAGCCAGAAAAGCAGGCAGGAACAAATCTGATCTATTGTTTTTCTACTGATAAAACCACAAAGAAATTACCCAGATACAAACAAAATGGCATCTCAGATAGCATTAGCCGTGACGCTGTCCGTTCTCATCCTGCTCACTGTCAGTGGAAATATTTTAGTTTGTCTGGCTGTGTATGCGACCAGACGTCTACGTAACGTCACCAACTGCTTCATCGTCTCGCTAGCAGTTACAGACTTTTTACTGGGTGCTCTCGTGCTGCCATTTTCCACCCTTTACCAAGTTACGGGCGAGTGGCCACTAGGGGCGCATTTCTGCAACATCTACATCTCACTGGACGTCATGCTATGCACTGCCTCTATACTCAATCTCTTCGCTATCAGTTTTGACCGCTACTTTGCGGTCACTGCCCCGTTGCATTATCCAATGCTGGTGCTTCCGTGGCGAGTTGGTGTGATTTTAGCGACAATCTGGCTGGTTTCTGTGGGTGTTTCATTTCTACCCATCCACCTAGGCTGGAATACACGAGACTTGAGCGTACAAAATATTCGCGAGGGCGACCCTGCGAGAGACTGTCGGTTTGAGCTGAATCCAACGTATGCAGTGGTTGACGCCTTTGCGACATTTTATCTCCCCCTGGTGGCCATGTGCTGGAGCTACCACCGAGTTTTTCGCATTGCGAGGACACAGGCGAAACGGATCATTTCTACGCGACGGGGTTCGTCGTCTTCGCCAGGGGCGACAATGCTCGCCCTTCGTGAGCACAAAGCCACAGTGACGCTTGCAGTAGTGCTTGGCGCTTTTGTGGTGTGCTGGTTCCCGTATTTCACATTTTTTACGATAATGGGGATACGCCACGAAGACAGCCCACCACGAACGGTGCAGTCGGTGGTGCTTTGGCTAGGATATGCAAACTCTGCCCTAAACCCAATTCTTTACGCCACTCTCAATAGAGACTTCAGGTCGGCTTATGCCAAATTGCTCTGCGGAGGACGAGGGTGTAAAACAGTGACGAGATTACCAATGGCAACAATGGAGGAGGGGCCAATTAATGGACACGCCCCTCTGACCGACAGTGCGGGGCTTCTGCCTAGAATTTGTGTTCTGCTGCAAGAGATTGAAAATGGCAAGACGGTTGACGGCAACACAACAACTGGTGCTACAGTTACCATAATAACTAATGGGAATAAAATGTAGTAGAAATACTAGTTTGTTTACCTGTTATACAACAGAAATTGAAGGAATTTAATATGCTGTAATTTTGTCTAATTGTCCTCGCATCTGCTCAGTTATTGATCTGTCAGCAGCCCAAAGAAAGCTTAATTAAAATTACATGCTCAAAGTACAAATGTAATTAATTGTAACTTAATTGTAGCAAAATGCTTTTCTTTGTTTAATGTCCTCTGGTGGCCAGTAATAAGATATTGTAATAAGGTTTTTTTTCTTTTTTTTTAATGTGACCTGGATAATATACTGCCTACTGAATATTGCATGAAGAAAATGAAGCCTACTTTTTGAATGATACATTGCAATTCTATTGTACCATTTAATACTTAAAATAGCATTAAAATTACACTAATGACAATCACCATTAAGAATAATGAAAAAAATAAACATCTGGATGCATTATGAGTCATGAGAATTGGAGTTAAATGTTCTTAATGTACAAAAAGAAAAGAAAATCCTAAACACCCTTAAACTAAATTTATTTTGTTCTAGTGTAAAATGAAACTTACTGTAGAGGTAAATGAGATTCACTTTACTGTAGGTTTAAAGATCGGATGACCTGAGGGCCAGTGATTTTTTTTTTTTAAGAATCTGTTTTTTGTGCTCATGCTGTTGCCAGATTTTATTCCTGTTGGGCAGAGAGCTCTTTATCAAATAAAACAATCTTTGCTACAGTACATCTGTCTAAAAGCACTCTACAATCCTAGTCTTCTGAAGCCATACAACAGCTCGGTGGGAAAAAAATAATGTTATTTTTAAAAATAAGATCTAGAATGTAAAATCTTGTTTTAGTAATGGAGAATCTCTCTTTTGTTCTCCCAGCAGGTCATAACATTTTCATAAGAACCAACAATACAACTACCTCCAAAAAAGCGACTGACAATCAAAATAAAGATGACAGAACCAGAATCTAGGGTCTTTTAATTAAGCTTTTGATATCTAAAAACAGCCATTACAGAACAGATGTTCTGTTTTAAAGCAGGTCAAAGAAAGTCATTTCAGATCTGCCAGCAGCCCACAGGAACCTCAAGTATCAAGGCTGTTTAATTAAAAAACACATAGAAAAAGTGGTGTTAATGCAATTTTTGGTTTTTTTGTAACTAAAAATGCTTTTCTTCTGATGCCATCTGGTGGCCATGAGAAGTATTAAGAGTATTTAGAAGCACTAAAGGAATATATTCAGTTACTGGGTGAATCTCACAATTTGTGGAAAAACAACATTAAAGGAAGAGTTTGCAAATAAATATGAATGCAGTTTTCATTCACCTTCATATCTGTTCCAAATCCGAATGCTGTTTTTATTTGCATGGAACGCTGAGCTGTTTTTGATTCAACAAAAAAATCCCTGAAAAGCACAAAGAAAACACTATAAACACATTACAACTTACTGTATAAGCACCCAAAGGAACATGTACATGCATATAAATCTCACAAAACTTGTCCAGGTCACATTGAAATACATTGAAATAGCATTAAGAAAATTAATTTTTCACCACTGACATTTTCTCATCTAACAAAGCTCATTACAGAATTCCATACATAAACAGATAGACATGTCATCAATAAAACATACCATCTGGATGTATTGAAGTTATGAAATCATGTCATGAGAGCCGTGTGCTTAACTAAAAAAATGTCTCAAAAAGGCCTCATTTTTTTCCTTCTCGGGTAACATTTGATCTGGACATGTTTTTATTTTCATATTTAAAGGAATATTCACCCAAGGGTCAATGAAACAGCTTTTTTTTCATGTGGAAGTTTAATTCTTAATTCTTACTGTCTTGGTTTCTCACAAAAGAAATTGTTGCATGGGAACTCTGATTACAGTATTGCTGTAAAGATGATAAACAACCTGCCATGAGACAAGCATGTGCATGAATCTGAAATGTACAGAAGCAACTCAAACCATTAACGAATTTAGAAAGTATGAAACGAGAGAATAAATGGCATGTGTTTTTCTGTATATTTTGTTGTTTTGTCATATTGATGTCTACCTCAACACGGTTTCTTTTTTCCTTCATATCTGACTGTCTTTTGACTCATTTAGTCATCTAGCCAACTACTCAATAAATGCATTCATCATCACAGCTTTTATCAAACAGCAGAACCAACACACACACATTCAGCACAGACACTTTCAGCAGGTTATCCATCATCCTGGTTTGTTATCAAAATACTGTGAAATAATTAAGGCAAAAGCTCAGACAGAGTAATTCAGTAACTCCTGACCTGAGGAAATACAGGAGGCGGATTAGAAGAGGAATTATGGGCAGACACGAAGAGGAAAGAAAAGGAGGTCTGTGTCAAAACAATGTCTGGGCAAAAAGTTTAAGGAAAAGTAAAGTTCAGTATAGGCTTTTAATAACACTCCTATTATTAGTACAATTAACAAAATAAATTACTAAACAAAATACTAATTGATTTTTTTTAAAATATATATTAGAGTGAGAGCATCTGACTACCAAACAATTTTAAATAGATTGTTGACATATTAGTCCTTAATTTAAAAACTATCCTCCTATAGCATATATATACACAGAAACTTAACAACAACCCTAAACACAAGTTTGGTTTAACTTGAAGAAATTGAGACAGAAATAAAGTACTTTGTGTATTTTTGGTAAAGAAATAGGTTTACATGGTTTAATGTTTAAAAGCACAGAGCATTATTGTTACTCCTCTCAGTTGCACCTTTCCCAATCGAATAGGTTTTTACAAAGCCTATCATTCTGAAAAGCGCTGTGCTCTGGTCAGCTATCCAGTGTGTTGTGATTGGCCATATATGTCATATGTAATGAAAATGTTACACTCTGACACGTGGATGAGTTTTACCTTTTATAAAGTATATCTCTTTGGGTTTAAGACTTTATAGTCTTTGCATCATTATGGGTCTTAACAGCTTGTAACACTCCAAAGACAAAGGAAAATTTGCAATAGCATCATACAACCCTTTACATTTTCATTAGCCACACTATCAGAAGCTAGGCCTACCCTGGCCCCACACTACTTAACAGCCAATCACAAAATTGTTATGATATTCAGTTAAGCTTCCTATATTTTTATTTTTCCGCTTTCCGCCCACACCCACAAACCTGCTAATAGTGTATATAATTTTGGCGTATCAAGGAGCCGCTACCAGTTTGCGCAGAATTAAAAGCCTGCGAATTGCCGTGAGATTAGGTTGGTATATCCTATACTATACCCCCCATCTTCATTACCCCGACCCACCTGGAATATTACTTGGCCCACCCTGCATGTCCTATCTGGAGCGGGCCTGGATGGTATAGAGATTCATCTAACCGGGCACGCACACATCAATATATCATAATGTTTGGTTGGGGTAAGTGTAGACATTATTTAAAAAACTGTATAGGTATATATATAGGTATATATATTCAACTTCAGAACACAAATTAAGAAATGCAAGAAAATGCATTACTTATATTTACTAATTATCTACTAACATTTAAAATACATAGCCCTATTATATAGCATACATTTAAATGTGTGTGTGTGTGTGTGTGTGTGTGTGTGTGTGTGAGAGAGAGAGAGAGAGAGAGAGAGAGAAAGAGAGAAGGTGGTTTCCATATTAGTGTACAAAAAAGCAACTATTGCAGTAGGCCTACCTGGAACTTAATGAACATCAATAATTGAGCCAATTAAACCAAAAAAAGAATATCTAACAAATGCAATGCTATATTCCCTGGAATACAGTATCACAGTCCAATCGGAAGCAAAATAAAACCCACTCTCTCTCTCTCTGGTCCTTTATCCCTGGTTAGTGTGCTGGAATTTAATATGCGACTTTTGTTATTGGGAAAGTGGCACATATGTCTGGGCGCGCGCTGGTCGCAATATCTCTGTTAGTGTAGCTAATGCGATAAAGAAGGCAGGGGGCTATTCATCACCCTGGCCGCTCCCAATACGCTTTATTATTTTAATGCATTTCACAGCGATTAAAAATGATCTATCACCAGACCCGCGTCTATATGTGTGAGTGTTTGAGGTGAGAGAAGTGTGTGTGCGTGTGGTCACTTAAAAGGCCAATTACTGTTGTCGCTGGGCAAACAGACAGAAACTCTCCGTCTCCACCGAGCAGAAACATTCACCTCATAGTATTATTTGTCTTTTTATTCGAACGCACGAGCTCCCTGAAGCTGTTTCCGCATTAGTCTGCGTTCATCTCTCCACCTGCAGTCATTAGACTCGAGTAATGCTAATTTCATCACTGCTAATTAGCGCGGTTAACGAGCAATGTGTTAAAACTGATGGCAATTAATCTGTGATTAAGCCAGATTAGTCCAGCACGCAGCTGCGTTTGACAGTCTGAGGACAGAGAGGTTTTATTTTACCTTTCAGGCCGATTCTAGACCAGTTTCATCTGTTTGAAACAAAGCCGGATCAACGCATGGCTAACAGGAAACGTTCCGTTCCGAACTTTCTGTCAGATTAGCGTTCTTAATAGAACGTCTGTTAACCGAGTGTTTTTTCTGAAACGTTTTAAACCTTAAAAATAATTGTTTCAAACCTTATGTTTTTTTTTGTCGTTCGCTAAATGTTTTCTCAAAGTTTTACATAACCAAAAGGCATTTAGAAAACCTAGATATTTTGAATGTTCAGAGAAATAACGTTTTTATGACTAATAGGAATGTTAGCAAAACGTTAAAAGAATAGGCCAACAGCAACACAACAAACCTAGAAAGTGGGTTGTAAGAAGCTAAACAAGATGAATTTAGGGATAGGCTAAATGTGGGACATTTTTAGACAGTCATGAATGGGGAATAAAGTGTTCCAGTTTAGCCTACTCCATGGTTTGACCTACTACCAGGGGCATCATAGTTGAGGGAAAAGTGGGACTTAATTACCAGGGCCCCAAGTGGGGGGAGGGCCCCTGAGGAGTGAATTTTTATTTTCCTTAAAATATAATTTTAAGATCACAATAAATGTTGTTAACTAATGTAAATGCTAATATTTTGGGTAAATGCATTAGGTGATTTATGTGTTAAATGGTGTCCAAGTACATATAGCGTCTGGGGACAGACTTCTTTCCCAAGAAAGGTGAGCGCAAAATGTGAGAACAAATAGTCCAGAAATGAACTCCTGCTGTGGTTACAAAACACCACCGCGATTATCGGTGCTAATAACACAATGGCATAACACAAAATTATAAATTACATGATGTTGGCATAGCCTACACCATTTCAGTAGTATACTAATTCCAGTTGTTCTTGTGAGTTCGGTTCACTGGAGACTTGCTCTGAACGGATCGTTTGAATCAGTGAGCTGTTGAATCAAGAACAGCAATCGGACCTTTCCAATTCGAGAATAAATCGTTTGGTGCGATTTACGAACCGATTGAACAGGTTCATTAAAAAGAATCAGTTTGTTAATGAATCGCTCATCTGCGTCTCGCTAGGAGCATGTGACATTTGAGTAACAATAAGTTTTATGAAATATAGCCAAGTACGATCCTTTGCTTAGGAATGTAGTGAAGTAAAAGTAAAAGTTGCTAAAAATAAAACTACTCCGGTAAGGTACAGATACTTGAAAAATGTGCTTAAGTACAGTAACGAAGTACAACTACTTCGTTACTGCCCACCACGGATGATTATTAGTCATATTAGTAGCAAAGCTAACTTGTGAAACGCATGGCACTCAGTTTCAGAAACTGTTACAGAGGGTGATCTGATACTGTGGACTTAAGACAAGTTGAGCCTATACTGCAGTTTAAAATGAAAGCTGTTTATACAGTGATGCTCTGTTTTTTACTGTAGTCTAGCTGTTTGGCTAGCCTAATTAAGAGAGTATTTTTGGCACAGAAATAAATAAAACAGAAATTCAGAGCAGTTGTGTAATGAGTTTTTTTGTTATACATATAAGAGTTCTTAGATAAGTAGTAAGGTCAGTTGTAGGTAGCCCTCGGGGCCCATGGCCATTGCTTGTTCATAGGGCCCAGAATTAGGTGCTACGCCCCTGCCTACTCCTATATGATTACTTTCAAGACTATGCCTATTGATATTGCTACAAGAACACTATGATAGAAACAGTAATCCAATTTAAAATGACAAAAAATATTAGGAAATGTTCTTGAATGGAGGTCAAGAAAATGTTAATATATAAAAATCAATGTTATACACTACCAGTCAAACGTTTTTGAACAAAATGATTTTACATGTCTTCTGCTCACCAAGCCTGTATTTTTACTATTTAAAATATTATTTGGATATATTTTAAAATGTATTTTCAGCATCATTACTTCAGTCTTCAGTGTCACATGATCCTTCAGTAATCATCCTAATACTGATTTGCTGTTCAAGAAACTTTTAAAAGATTGCAATTATCAACATTTGAAACAGTCGAGTACATTTTATCAGAATTCTTTGATGAAAGAACCAATGATCAGTATTTAGTTTAAATTTCTATTTCTATTTAAACTAAATACTGATCATTGGTTATTTCCATTCATTATTTGTTTTAGCAAGGATGCCTTAAAATGATCAAAAGATATGATAAAGTCATTTAATAATGTTACAAAAGATTTCTATTTCAGATAAATACTGTTCTTCTGAGCAACTTTCTATTTATCAAAGAACACACTTTTTTGTTTTGAGCAGCAAAACAGAATATTAGAATGATGGGTTGAATGATCATGTGATTGGATGATCATGATGCTAAAAATTCAGCTTTAAAAGCACAGGGATAAGTTATATTTTAAAACATATTAAAAATGGCAAATTATTTGGATTAGTAAAAATTCTGTAGACTACTTTGGATCAAATAAATGCATGCTTGGTGAACAGAAGAGACTTCTTTTTAAAATCTAATAATATAATATAAAACAAATTGATCAGGGCATCTGGGAAATTAATTGGGATGCAACACACCAGTCATAATCTTTCACTGTAGTTTTATGAATGCAACCATGGTGTGAAAGAGGAAAAAGGAAAAGAGAAAGAGCAAGTTGTCAAATCTCCAGCGTTTGAATGGTTATACAGACACGCTTTATTAGCTTGTCATGTTAAATCAGTGTTTGATGTGAGGTGTGTCTGTGCTACAGATTAAACTCCTCAAATGACAAAAGTTTGAGATGTTTTACCTGATCATGTGGCTGAATGTAAAAACTCATTTCGCACCGTGACAGTATGACTGGAATATAAATCACACCATCTTTGCTCAGGGATGAGGATCCTGTTTATGAGTTTCTGAAAATCTATAAGAGGGATGTGAAAGTTTTCATAGTGTTCTAAGAGTTACGTTAAGGAACATCCTACCTAATGTGGAAATAATATTACCTTCCAAATACTGTTTAGAACATTATGTTAATGTAAATGATACATCAAAATATATTACTGTTGAGATGATTATGCTGTTATTAATACAAACAAATAAATAAATAAAAAATAAATAATTGTATACATGATGAAGACAGCTAAAGTATAAAAAAAAGTTAAAAAAAAAAAAGTTAACATAGCAAGGATAGCAAAATTATATATATATATATATACATATATATAATTAAATAACCAGTTAAATAAATATAATATAAAGACAGCAAAATAATAAAATAGATATACAATTGTAAATATAGCTGATAGCAAAAAAAAAAACAAATGTGAAATAAATTAATAATTAATAATAAAATGTAAAATAAAATAATTAATCGTAAATTAATTTCAGAGACAAAAAAATAAATAATTGTTAACAGTTAGCAAAATAAAATTAAAAAGAAAATAATAATAATTTAAAAGGAAAAATAAAAATTTAATAAAATAAAATGAAATAAAAATATAAGCGTAGCAAAAGAAAATATTTGAGCATATATTTGTTTTCTGTGGTGGGACTTCAACAAGAACCCATGGGATCTGGTCATTGATGGTTTTTCCTATAAAACAGCATACACACTGATACTTATCTGATGTGTGCTACTTGTTTAATAATGAGTAAGAAAACCCACAGTAATGAAAGTGATAAAGAGCCGTGCGGTGCATCCCTCACCCTCACACCCCTCCACAGCCTCTGAGAGGAACAATCTGCTGCGAGAGCCTGTCTGTGCCAACATCCGCTCTCCTCATGAGCGTGTGTCTGTCATCTCGCATCTCTGTGTTTATATCTGACAAATACAGAGTCTAAAGAAAAGTGATTCTTGTGTGTTCAAAACTCACCGTGGGTGTTTGCCAGGGTGTTGATAATGTGTTCTCCTCTCCTCAACAAGCTGTATGAAGCATGTCTGTAGCACAAACAGAGCAGTGTGAGTTACATTTAATGCTTTACAGCTTTAATGAGTTACAGCTTTGTTTAAATTGTCAAAGTTTGGAACAATTGCAATTTTCTGTTGCTTTCGAAAAAAAAAAAGTTGAAAGCGTCTTTTGTTCTCCAAGGCTGCATTAATTTGATCAAAAATGCAGTAAAAAATTGAAATATTACTACAATTTAAAATAAATAATCTCTTTTTCAATATACTGTAAAATGTAATTTATTCCTGTGATCAAGGATTTTCAGCATCATTACTCCAGTGTCACGTGATTCTTAAAAAATCTTTCTGATATACTAATCATTGTTGACCACCCAAATGTTTAAGCAAAGAAAGAAGGCGGAGCTATTATTCCATGTTCTGTTCATCTTGTGAAAGTGAAACTACTTTGTGCTTCCAAAAGAGAACACAACTAGAAAGCAGTGGTTAAGCTCTACTCACAACACAAATATTAAAGTGTGTTCAGTTCATTTACGTAGGATGGACTCCTAAAATCTGGAAAGTAGCCTATGCTGGTGGTGCATAGACTGTAAAGTGGAGCAATTCTAACTTTGCAATTACAGTCTGGAGCTTCTGACTCACAAACTTTAAGTAAGTTATGTTTTATTATTAAAAGAACCTGCTACTTATTATTCAAACGTGAGTTTTGAGCAGTGAAGGGGAGGGGGGGGGGGGCTAACATTTCCGTCAGATCCTTGAGATATTTTGCCAATCACAACGCACTGGATAGCTGGCCAATTAGAGCACACCTCACATTTTTAGAAATCATACTAGAATTATGTCAGTAGTGATGCTGAAAATGTAGCTTTATATCACAGAAATATATATCATTTTAAAATACATTCAATTAGACAACACTTATTTTAATTGATAATGAAATAAGATTTCACAATATTAATGGTATTTACTGTATTTTTACTGTGTCAAATAAATGCAAAAGAAGAGACTTCTTTCAAAAGCATTTAAAAATGCATTATTCCATACTTTTCACCAGTATAGTTTACATCATTAATAATAGTGAAAAAGGCAGAGATAAAAGTAGAAATGGAGAATGAGACATGAATAAAGATAAAAAATGACAGTGAGAACAAGAGCTGGTCAGAAGCGAGAGAGAGAGAGCGGGCAGCTGCTGTCTGTCCCGCCCCTGGGGTGCCTCTCACCAATCAGCACAACTCACCACGAATCAATTATCACCAGAGGAAGGGGGCGGAAAACACCGTCGTCCTGTACGGCATATGGAATAAACAATTACACACACACCAACATCAAGACTTCAGATTTATACCAATGTTTACGGGTCTGTTTATATTATCAGTTACAAGCGTTAGCGATTTGATAAAAACCTCATTCTTTATGAGTTGTCATGTGTGCATCATCATCCAGACATGAGTGATTCCTTCATTTGTGCTGTTGAAGATAGAAGTTTACAAAATGATCAGATGCACCACTTTCACCTGCTGGACCAGAAAACAAGTGAATGAAATTCCACAGACGCACACTTAAGAACCCAAGACAAATTTACTGACCAGAACATTTTCCAGTTTCCACTTTAATATTCATGTGTTATTAAAACTGTTGCTTTAATTTATTTGTGTTGTGAGAGAATTTGTATCTGTCTCTATTAAACCAGGTTTATAATTAAAATGAAACCCATTGAATAAATAAATGAATTTAAAATTATATTTAAAAACCCAGATTATTCCTTAGCTAGCTTCCATTGAAACATTACTCTTTTCCATTAAGCTTAACTTGATGAACAGAAATAAACCTGAACTAAACAATGATTTAGACAAAAATCAAAAGACAAAAAAAAAATGCAAATACAAACATAAAATACAAGCTATATACAATATAAAATAAAAAGCAAATAATCATAAACAGTTATAAATAGTAAACCGTTCAGAGAGCAAAAATAAAATTAATGCATTTGTAATTTAAAAAAAAAATTAAATACATGATAGCAAAATAAAATTATATACAACTTAATTATAATAAAATAGTAGATATAATAATTAAATAAAAACAATTTAAATAAAAAGAATAAATTGTTAAGATAATAATAAAAAAAATATTAAAAGAACAATAATAAACCGATGTTTAAAAAATAACAGATATTTTATTTACTTATTTTATTTTATTTTTTTGCAGTGACCTTTGGATCAAACTCTTTTGGTTATATATAGTTATAAATCTGTTTATTAGTTCTGAATCTTTATCTCATCTAGACATCTAATGAGAATCTCATGGCCTGTCTTATATTTAAAGCGTCACATGAAGTGTGTGTGTGTGTGTGTGTGTGGGCGTGTGTGACAGGTGGGTGTTCAGCAGGAGGGGCCGGTCAGGGTCACCCCCATCTGGGGAGCACAAACAAACACAGACACACACGATCCAAACGCAAAGCAGAAGACATCAGTCCGCCGAAGAGAGCGAGAGGGAGGGTGTTTCGCAGTTAATAATGTTTTGTGAGATGGTCAAATTGAGTTGTGTGGGCCGAGCTGGAGGGCTTTTATACAAGAACAGCTTGAGTAAGATAAACGACCCTCATTCACACACACACACTCTAACAATACCACACGGAAACAACGCAAGGGATTATCTTAAAAAGTTGAGCAATGGATGCGTATGTGTGATGTTTCATAATTACATTTGCACACATCTAATAATCAAAGTTGGGCTGCAGACGTCTCTGTGTTTCAGGCTGTTTTTACTCTGGGTTTGATTGCTTCATCCACACCAGACCTCGACTCACTCCTTTCCCTTCGGCCCTACAGGTCTGTTTTCAAATGTGCCTGGGACGCCAAAAACAAAAGCACATTTGCATCATCAATGTGAGTTTCACTAAAACAAGAGATACATAAAACATCTGAGATGTAAGAGTGAATTGTACAGTGATGCAAATTGTGTTATCATTAGAGATTCACTTCTGCAGGTTATTCCAGATTTCGTTTCTACCCATTTCAAAATGTACCAAAGTTCACACAATCCACATACCAGACCACCTTTTCTAATGAATTTGGTTATAGATTTTCAAATCTATTTTTACATTAACCAATGGAAAATAAAACTTAAAATCAATTCAATTCAATTTAGCAAAATAAAATAGAAAACTACAAACAACTTTAAGAGTAAAATAAACATAAAAACAAAATAAAAAAAAATAATATATATATATATATATATATACACATATAAAATAATCAAATATTTAAGAAAATACAATCCTTAAATCTAATTAGGAAAATCCAACATTTGTAAGAAAAAAAAAATAAAATAAATGAAAGAAAGAAAAATTAATTTAACATTATTGTTTTAGTTGTATATATACAAACTCCCACAACAGTTATGATAAATTTAAATGAAAAATCACAAACAGTTAGGATAACAAAAGAAATAAATACAATGAATGGCTAAAAAATAAATAAAATAAATTATCCTAAATCTGTTACCATAAATAAAACTAAATTTAAAAAATATATATATAAATAACAATTGTAATTCATTAGGGGGTCATATGATGTTGCTAAAAATAACAATATTTAATGTATTTGGTGTAATGTAATGTGTTTATGTGTTTCTAGTCTAACCCCCACCTCCTGAAACTGGGGTGGATTTGTACAAAGTTCAAAAAATTTGTTCAATGTTCTAAAAAAATGAGCTTTGCTCTGATTGGCCAGCTACCCAGTGTGTTGTGCTTGGCCGAATACCAGCCAATTACATTTTGTGAGTCAGAAGCGCCACACTGTCCTTGCAGAGGTACAATTTCTCCACTTGGTAGTCTTAGCGGTTTTTGGAGTCTGTCCAAGTTTTTTGCTTAAACATTTATGCTGTGTTATGAAAATATAGCTTATAAAGAATATCTCTTTGGTTTGAAAACATTAGTCTTTGCAAATTCAGGGATCTTATCTACAGTGTGCACTAACAGCTTGTAACACTCCAAAGATAAAGGAAAACTTGAAATCGCATCATATGACCCCTTTAAGGTCATGATAAGTCTGAAATTTGTTTTTGTTTTTTTTCATATGTTATTCTTTCCTAACAAAATCCTTGATACAAATGCCAAAATGCAGAATAACGAACCTGATCCATCTTTTTTAAGACAAAACCTTTCAATGCAGTTTTTTTTTTAGCATGCAAAAATTTCAGATGAGAATTTCCAACCAGATTTAAAGACCTTTAGAACAGTACACAGTACTGACAAACTGACACGTTAATGTAAGAAAACAAAAGAAAATTAAAACAATAGAGATACAATTAAAGGTGCATTACAGTGTTATGCATCACTTGATGTCCAAGAAGACTAAAAGAGTTGCCAAACATCTTGCTTTTTCTGCCAGAGCAAGCAAGACAGGTGACAGAATTGTCATTTTTGGTGGAATCTCTTGACCTGTGAGTTTTCGGATACAGAATCACATCCAGCTTCACTGCTGTTCATTTCATGCCTCTTTCTCATGAAACACACACACACACACACAATATGAGCAGGAGGCCTGTTCGTGTGTGTCTGCATGTGTGTTTGTGTGTGTGAATGTGCCCCGGGGCCGGGGCAGGTGGGCAGTGCTGCTTGACTGGTTGGCTGGTGTTGGGGGCAGACAGCCTCGGGTCTGAGGCCCAGCAAGCCGTGGGAAGCAGGGGGCTTGAGTAGGAGCTCTGCCAGGCCCGGGCGCAGCAAGGCTGGTGGCTGCTCCTCCTTCCCTCCCTCCCTTGCTCACAGCCCCCCACGGTCAGCCCACAGGAGGGGTGAGGAGGTTAACAGCCAACGGCGACACACACAGGATAATCGGCTTTCATTAAGTGACCTACGCTCCACACACACGGAGACTGAACACACTCCATAAACCGCACACACACCCCAAACATGTTTAAAAAAAAACTCCACAACTAATAAAGAAGCAGACTGTGTTCACAATACAACAAAGACACCGGAAGACAAGCCTGGAGCCTTTAGACAAAAAAACGTAACGGCTAATGCTGCTGCTTTTGCTGTATGCAGAAAAAGATATCTCTTTGAGAGCCTTCACTACTCTAAATAAACTGCTCTTGTAAGAAAAAAAGGCATATCATTTAATGAAGTTACAGTTCATCCAAAATAAATATTTTTATGTAATATATGTGTGTACTGTTTATAATTATTATGCGTATATAAATTCACACACACAGTGTATACATGCATTTAGATGCACATATTTATAGATACATGTAAATATATTTAATATACAAATATTTAATAAAAAAATTTTAACTCTTTATGATATTGCAGTGATTTGCTAAAATCATTTAAGTTAATTTTTGTCCTCAATGTACACACAGCACCCCATATTGACAGAAAAACACAGAATTGTTGACATTTTTGCAGATTTATTCAAAAAGAAAA
>JAUYWG010000048.1:4835885-4848080 GCA_034779775.1 Enteromius afrohamiltoni
AATCAAACACAGCTGGACTCAAATGAAGGTGTAGAACCATCTCAAGAATGATCAGAAGAAATGGACAGCACCTGAGTGTCACAGCAAAGGGTCAGAATACTTAGGACCATGGAATATATCAGTTTTTCTTCTTTAATAAATCTGCAAAAACGGCATACTGTGTTTCACATACATTTAATAAATATGCAGTGAACAATATACTAATATTGTTAAATTAATAGATGCAGCATACTAAACTTTGAAATGTTTATCATTGCATACTATTTCACATACTATTTGCACGTTCAAAATTCTTTAGATTTTCTACTTAAATCACATTTAATTCAGTATGTCTTAACAGGTAATAGTTTACATACAGCTGTTGTTCTGAGTTGTTGAAGTTTGGTACTGCAGACATTAATCATAAGGATATTCAATTCATATCAGCGAAGTTAAAATGGTGGGAGCTATTATAAATTGGCGAGGCTATTTATAGGTAAATAGAATGAAGTAAAAATCAATGTATGGCGAATGTGATGCTATGCAAAAAATGTTGATTCATGATTTATTACAAATACTGTTGAAAACTCTTCAGTTTAAAGTCCAAGTAGATATGATGTGCATGTCCATGTGATTTAAATAAGCACAGGCCAATGATGGGAGAAGGCAGTTTCCTGGGGAAAAATACCAAAAAAAAAGATCCAAAATGCCCCCCAAAACCAAGATAAAGGGGCAACTGAGGAGGGGTTAAGCCTAGCTCGCACTACAGGAGTTTTAAAATCCTAACTGATTATGAAATCTGGCTGCAGCACACACATAAGGAGAATCTTCGCAGATTATCTTCCCTCAAATCTAAACATGCACACACTACAAGATTTAAATATTGTAGCACCTCACACACTACAAGATATTATTAAGATTATCATACCAGAAGGAGCACCTCACGTGATCTCGCGCAGCAGGCCGTCATTGATATTTCAGTAATGTGTACGTTAGCATGCTAGCAGTTTCTTCTTTATCTGTTTTATGGTGGTTGGCAAACCTAGCAACTTTCTGTACTCAGCCAGTAAGTTCAAAACACAGCAGCACTTCTCTTTCTACATTTGTGATATGTTTTCCTATTCAGACTGTCGTGCTGCTACAAAACTCCATCTCCACTATCCAACGGAGCCGTGACTTAAAGCATGTTTTGTGTCATTTCTAAATGATTCGTAAACGACTCGTGTTAAGCAGTTCGAACACTCAGTCTGTTTCAACAGTGAGCCCTCTCCGTGAGCCCTCACTGCTGTGATAGAACGTAAGAGGACATGCAAATATGTTACTTAGTGACGTGGATCCGTAACAGAAAAAAGATTCAAATTGCTGACGACTCGTTTAGGCGAATGTGAGCCGACTCTTTTTTTTGATAGACAAAAAAAACTTTATTCATCATGCACTGTCTGCGTCATAACTTTTCAAATAGTTCACATACAGCTACATGACACACTGCATGAAAGATCATACTTGAAAAGGCATAACAGGGACATTTTAAGGTACTGACGTAATCATATAGCCGTCATCATCCCGATTTACTCTTAAATATCAAACATGTTTGATCATCCATGATCATCATCCATCGGTGAACGCCTCACATTACCAGATAATCCACGCCGAACATCAGGACCGATCGAGGTGCATGACAAGATTTTTTCTCCGATTCTTGAGAGTGGAAAAGCGGAGCTAAATCGGCCTAAACAATCCGGTAGTGTGACCCTGGCATTAGGATGATTCCAAGGGCCCTACAAGGGAGATGGGTCCAGAAACCATGGTGCTCTGGCTCCTGCAAAATTAAACAGAAGATTAAGGCTGTTGCAATTAAAATTTAAAGCGAAAATTACAGAAAAGTGTCTATTCGCAGAATTACGTAATTTTTTTTCCTGCGTGGAGACTTATAACCAATCACACGTGTTTTCACTGAGCTTAGGAATGCAGTGGCCAATTAAAGACACAGTGCTGAAAACATGTTAATGCAGACACAAACAAGTTTTTATGTGTATTCTAAGCAAACAGTTTAGATATAATTTTAAACATCCATTCTACGTGGCAAACGTTAATTTCTGACCCTGGTTCTGATAGCTCTAAAATATTCATAATTTTTACATTAGTGATTTAGGTTTGGAAGAGTGTAGGCCCATACTTCTCTGATGTACTCACTCATTATTAAATTGTATTCATTTTAAACAAGCAAACATATACATATATTAATGTTTGTTGTAAGTTGCATTTCGCATTTTTAATCTCACCATCTTATGACAGTCTTATGTCAGACTTGTGACCAACATTAAGAGCTTCTCATCGTCCACTTCAATGTTTCTAAAAACAAAACAGATTCTCGTATTTAAAACATTCTCTTCTAAACATTTCTTCCCTGATTATCTTCATTAGCTGTGTATTCTTCTTCAAACACATGCTTGCATTCTCTCTTTTCATCTCCTTTGTTCTGTTCATTCAGGCGGTGCGTTTTTCTTTCTGTTCAGCAGTGGACAAACCAGCCGAGCGCTCAACCATCACAGACCAGATGCACGTTCTCCATCGGTCTGCATCCATCCGTCTGTATTCTGTCTGCCTCTCATTTCTCAGCTCAGTGCTAAAGCCCTCAAGGTGTCTGTAGAGTAATATAAAGTGAATTATTGACTTCAGGTGTTGTGTTACATCAGAGTAACCGATTCCTGTTCAGTTCCTGATCAGCTCCATTTGTAAATTCTCTTGGTTCTTGTCCTCATATCAGACTTGTGCATGAAACATGCAATTCATAGCTGGAATAGTTTGTCTTTTGCCGAAGGGGTTAACGAATGCCCTTTTAAGCCAGCATTGACATGTATTCTTCACTTACATGACTGACCAACTCATAAATACAACAGAAACTGTAAATTTGGGGTTTGTCATTGGTTCAAGTTCAAACTTTAAATGAATAGTTTTAAACCCAATAATAAACCCATACAAAACTAATGCGACTTTCTTTAAGGCAACATTAAAAAAAATTATATAGATATATATATATATATATATATATATATATATATATGGCCAAGTTGATTGAGTTACCATGAATGTTTAAGCTGAATTAGGATTTAGTTTTGCAGTAAGGGAATGTAAAAGCTTCAGGTGGAATGTTTACGTTGGGCGTAATGTATGCTAAAAGTTTTTCCACATGCATAAGTGTTACAATTAAAATTATGCTTTATTCCTGTGCTTTACAGAAACAAGTCAGTAAATTCAGAGACAGCTGCATGCATGGGTAAATAAATATACAAAAATAATGATCCCAAATTTCCAATAAAAGTAATATAGTAGTTTTGGGAGGGACGAATATCCTCGTACAGGACTCGTCCTCAGGCTGTGTAAATCTCTATAACCATTCGATATATTCATCTCCCACAGATTTCATTGTTTCTCTGAAATGAACGTTTCCAAATATGGATTTATTTCCAGCATTCAGATTTGTATTAGGGCAAAATTATGATGCATGGATCAGACAGTTGATTGAAACACCAGAGGGCTTTTTAAAATGTATTAATATGTCTGCACACAGCTGTTGAGACAGACATGACTGATGCTTCTGATAGATTTGAGGTTGTAAAAACTGGAAATGCTTGGATCATGTGATGAGCCTGAAAAAGGTTTTTATTTCTTTCCTTGAATAATTTTACTGTCTGAATCGGATTGATTTGGGTTTATTGTTTATGAACTCCATTTTGCCTTGCCAGGACAATGCTTTAAGTTAGAGCTGTTTGCATCCAAATTGCATTTAAAGACACACGAGAACCATTTGGTATCATTGATGGTAAGTTTGAATATGTATAAATAAATGAAAGAATTATCATTGACTGAAGACCAAGATCTGTGTCATTTTCCCATGCAAAGCTATTGCATGATTTCAGAAAAGTTATAGCATGCTAGTGCTTTCATCTGACACAGTAGTCTGTTTATTATTTTCATTACTTTAACTAGTCAAAAGAATTAACCAGTTTTAACTTCATTTAAGTTACACATAATTCAATTTCAATTTCAATCTAGTTTAAAGAAAAAAAGCAACTTCTAAGATGTTGAAATGACAAAAATATTGATCTTGTGCTGAAACTGAAGCCAAGACTGGCAACGTAAACTTGCTTAGGACGTGTGTGTGAGCATAAATATGACTGACATCTACTATTTGGTAAATATCTAATGCAAAAGCGTTTTAAAACTCAAACCAGAGCTTCTTCATCTTTAACCTTGCTAATGTCGCACCATTGCATCATATCAATGCATTGAACCCGACGTAGAATCAGTGCTTTAGTCTCAGTGCGAGAGGAAACAGATGTTCGACAACACCAGCGAATTCACGGGCTATTACTTTACATTTAATAGGCTTTATTTAATATTTAATGGGGTGATGGAGGATGAGAATTATTAACAGTCCAAATGTCATTTGCTGTGTCAGTTGGCTTCAGGGCTGAGAGGATTTTTTTTTCTCCTATTGAGTTGTTCCTGCGTGGCCTTTAAACTCCCGTGATCTTCACACTGCCTCCGTCTGTGGTGCTTCGGCACAGATCATAATAAAAACATAGTAGGTGTTTTTAAATGCTCTATTACTTACCGGCGTCAATTCATATTGCTCCACCGCTTCTCTCAAAGTCTCTTATTTATTATTGAAAAGCACATACGACCCTTATATCACTTAATTCTAGTTTGCTGCTTTATATCTCTGATTCTATGTGTGTTCTTCAGATCCGCGCGCGTGACAGGTCTCGCTCTGTGCTGAAGTTGGGAAATTGATAACGCGCCGGAGACGCGCAATAAAAACGCCGCCCGCGGGCGCGACACCCGGATCCCCTATTATGCAAATACGGGGGTAATTTTAAAGACAAATCGTTGGCTTTTATTCCTTTATATTTCTGTTTTATACGTCTCAGTTCCTCCGGAGAATAAAACATTTAATGTGTCGAGCCCAATGATGGATCTGACCTTCAATCATTGCAGTGAATGGAGGCTTTTTTATATGAAGAGAAGAAAACAAAATGCAAGAGTTTCGCCATCTATGTTTCTAAACTTTTGCGCACACTAATTAAAAAATGAAATCTGAGGGCTTGATTAATATAGCGGCTCAGTCCAGGCAGCCTATTCAACAATTCACGCATGAATACACATAAAAATGCACATTATCTATGAGGAACACGTTTTAAACTTTGGTCAGTTTGATATTTTGTGGGCCCTAACAAAGTGTTCGGAGAATAAAAGGAGAAAAGTCTTAAATCTAATTATGATATATATATATATATATATATATATATATATATTATATTTTTTTAGATACATTTTTCATTATTTTTTTTCCGTGAATTAATATCTGATATTGGTTATTGATATCTTAGTAATAGCTAGCTTATCTGAAATTGATTTGATTTGAATAAAAGTCAGTGTAGTAACCAAAATGTTTTTGTAGAAAATGGTTTAGAGGTTTTTCAGAAATGAATATTATGAATCCAGCACATACAAACGTAAAAGAGATAGGCCTACTACATATCATATATAAAGTCTTTATGCCTAGAAAAAGAAGAAGAATATATTTGCCTTGCATTTTGAACTAAACGAATTAGTTAATAACATTGTTGGAGTAATTCGAAAATCACAGGCCTCTATTCTAACATGGGCATCTAATGGATCAAACCTCATGGGACTCCCTGAGAAACGGGATGACGAGCGATATCGTTCAGGAGCCGATTACACGATAGAGAAGGGCTCAAAGCTTCCTTAATCAATCACCAGAGAGAGAGAGAGAGATGGCGGGGGTCCATTACGCAGATAGGCCTATGTTCAGAATAAGCGCCACCAAAAACTACTCTGCTTTACGTTGACAAAAAAAGCAAGTGTCACATAATTATATGCCATTATCGCGCATCTAATAGCAAACAGGCCAAATTTGTCGCCGCGTGCACATATGGCACGGAAACACGCCAGAAGCACGTTTAGGGGAGTCAAGCGTTTCTGCCAGAAATGTCTGAATACATTCATGGGGCGGTTTTTAAAAAATCATTCATGTGTCAACGATAAACTAACAGCCGTCAAAAGCTCAGTGGCGGTGTCACATTTTTAGACACCGTGTCCATTTCACTGGAGAGACTGAAGCTGAAAACTGCCGCGCTGATAGAGAGCAAATTACGCTGCTGCACCTCAGGTCACTAATGACTTGTTGATGTTCGGAGTTTAAAGATACATAAGATTTTATCACAAAGAAACTAAAGTGGATGCTAAATTTATAACATTTATTTGCATGCTGTAAGTTGCACTTAAATAGGCCCACCCTCAATGTTTTGTCTTTCATCCGGAGGTGGCTTTGTTTTTACCGAGATATTAATGTTGACTTTATATTTTTGCACTTCTCCAGAACTTGTGCAATTATGGGTTAGTTCAGCAGGTGCCATGTGCAGCATGCGTTCACAACACCTTTAGTAACACAATACAAACATCTACAAATGTCCATTAAAAAGAGATCTTTAAAGGTATTCTGATAAGTTTTACAAATGAATTGGATTGCTTTTCTTTTATAAACGCTGGCATACAAATCTATCTATCCATGCCAAACAACATTCACCCTGGAAAAGCATCACCAATAAAAACCAAAGTAAGTCTTTGTCATTTGTTCTCGGTGGCAAAAGATCCACTGCAGTGTGTGTGTGCGGGGGGCCCGGGGCCGCTTATGTCCATTTCACCTGCTCAGACGCTTCTAAACTGCATTACTGACTCAATCTCCACGGCTCTTTCATTGCGCGTGTCCCGCCAGCAGCCTGCCCTCGGCAAACACTCCATTTCCCGGTGTGAGGACAGGAATTTGGCCGTCAATTTAAAAAGCTTTACGCGCTCACACACAAACAGCACAGCGCGGCGCCACGGTCCGGCACAGAACTTCTCATATTTGACGGATATTGTTTGGGTGACATTTATGTAATAAAATCTAATTGGTCTGTTGCGGGATAGTTTTACTGAATGAAATTACGCGGATGGAGAGCATTTGGCGTGTGGGCTTTGAGCATTCATCAACGCCATGGTACAAATCAATTCTGTACATCTGAGCAGCGGGACTGTATTTAGTGATGACGAACACCGACAGTCTCCGATTTCTGCCGAACGATCGATAACGCAATGAATCCTTCACGTTTATCTCAGTCAATCCATTTTGCAGAAAAAAACACTCACGTTTAACTGACAGGACGCGAAATCGAGATATTGTTGCAGCAATGTTTTCAAATACAGAATATAGCCTACTCGTTTTAAATATGTGCAAACATTGTATATTATGCATATGTAACTTGAATTGCCTGTGTTTTTGTGTGAGTTTGTGTGTGTGTGTGTAAGAATCATATTATAGTGACAAAACGAAATTAATTTAACAACATCCTTTTGCACTAATATGTACAACTGGAAATAGCCTACAAATCTTCATTCGTTTTGCATGCAACATTGCAAAGTAAATTCAAAGTTTGTGCGTAAAACGGTGCTAATGCAATTCAACATAATGAGAGATGTCTGTAAATAAATTAGCAGCAGCATCTTTCAGCCCCAATAAATGCGCATTTCAGAAATTGGTCTGATGACATTACTGAATAACACGATGAGGCTCTAGTTCGCAGTTTTTTCTCCCCTGTTCCTAAATGTCAACCAATAGACAGAGATAACGACGGTTCGGTTCAGTCGACCAATGAAAACTTGAGCTGATGAGTTTGGCAGGAGCCGCGGAGCGGAAACTCGACAGTTTGACGCGCGGCACAGAGGTAGAGAGACCTGTGAGAGTTCAAACAAGAACTCAGAGAAACGAAGACCGTAATCCGACACCATGGACAAGAATAAAACTAAATTAAAGCTGTTTTTGCCGCAGTTAACGTGATTTCATTTGTTTCAATCCGTCATAAGCTGCAGCGCATCTAGGAGTCATGGAGCGCGCGGAGCCGAAACCGCCATCTAAATCGAATCAGGAGCCCATACGATTCGGAATCGACCAGATTCTGGGCTCTTTGGACCAGCAGAGCAGGTTCGGGAACACTGTGGATAACAGCCGCTTGGGAAGCCCATCCAGGGCGAGCGTCGCGCCTCATGTCTCCTTGCCCGTCTCTCTGTCCGGTGTCACGGCCGCGCTGGAGGACTCCGGGCGGGTGTACGGGGTGAGCGGCACTCTGGTGCCCAGTGGAGTGATTCGGGTTCCGGCGCACAGACCTCTCGCTGCCGCTGTGCCGCCGGCTATGGTGAGCGCCGCACCGGCGCTGTGTTTTCCCTGGATGGACAATAACCGCAGGTTTCCTAAAGACAGACTGCCAGGTAAAAGACAAACATCTATGAGGATGCTGGAGTTTGTCCACATGATGCAAAGATATCTGGCTGCTGGACCTGCGCAGTTGCCTTCAGAAAAAATATGTATTTATTATATTTTTTAAAGCTTTCAACTCCGATAAATAAACAAATAAATAAATTATGAAAACCTTGTAGGACATTTAATACAGTTATTGTAATGATAGTAATCAACTAGTTGGCCTATAGATTATTAAATCAAAAGGTAAAGTTAATGATACCGATAATAATATCCAGTGAAATTAGTAGCCTATATTTAGGCTACATTTCTTAAACTCACAAAACGCACAAATTCAAAATATGTTGATTCTAAAATAGTCAAGTCTAAAAAAACATATTATTTGGTTGCTGAAATGTGTTTCCTGTTCATTCAAATATTAATTCAATGATTAGGCCCAAAAGGAAATTTAAACACAGGCTATATCAGATTGGGAAGAATTTCTTACAACGTGTTAGATGAAATTAAGTTTTTTTCAGAATTCAGCACAAAGGTTTAAAATAAAAGAAAAACGTGCATGTTTTTGGATCCAAATTAAAAAAAAAAACAAAAAGGAATAACGCTCATTTAAAAGTCAGCTTCAGGTACGAATGCATTCTTTTCTGCTCGTGTTCCCTTAAGGAAAATATTGATGAAATTATTTAATAAATGTATATATCAGAAGTGTTGTTGTTTTAAACAGGTGACAGTTTTAGTGATTCACATTAGTCAAATACAGATGCATTAATATTACAACTATAATTGTTCTGTCAAATTCTCTCAAATCCGATTTATTTTTGTCATTGCATGCGTTGACCTCCTTGATCGGGACAACGTTGTTGTCAATATTTAGGGAAGGAAAAACTGCTACCAACAAAATACATTAAAGATGCATAAAAAACAACTTTTACAATATGTTTTGGTACATTTTCCCCAGCTGTATGTATGCTATAGGCTATGAAACAAATAATACAATTTGCCAATCTAACTTTAACAAGATAATTTTGTAATAAACTCTTCAGGCAAATTTAGCATCCTATAATAATTATAGAATTTCCGAAAAATACTTTTTGTATTTTAGAAAATATAATATAAAGGAACAGAGCATCATAAATGATTTGTGCCCCTGTGTTTCGCAGCTCTCATTCCCTTCACCGTGACCCGACGGATCGGTCACCCGTATCAGAACCGAACTCCCCCCAAACGGAAAAAGCCCCGCACGTCGTTCTCGCGCGTGCAGATCTGCGAGCTGGAGAAACGCTTTCACCGGCAGAAGTACCTGGCGTCCGCGGAGCGCGCGGCACTTGCCAAGAGCCTGAAAATGACCGACGCGCAGGTCAAGACCTGGTTCCAGAACCGACGGACCAAGTGGAGGTGAGACCGGCTCGACCCAGACCTGTTCACCCGAACATCACACACGTGACCCAAGGAGTTCAAAACAGTACAAGATGCTTATTATTTCGTTAACGTGTTTGCATTTTGTTTGGTTTGTTTCCAGACTTGCGTAACTATTTAGTCATAATGAAAGCTGACATTACATTATATTAAATTTAAATAAACTACGTTTAAATACGGACACTTTTAATGTTCCTGTTGTTATCAGAAGCGGAAGTTTCTATAGGTATGAACGGAAACCACAACAAATAGGCCTACCTATATTTTTTTTACTCAATATCAAAAGAATAATCCGACATAGTATTTCTATGGCTTTCCAAAAGAGGAAAAAATAGAGATTGATGAGAGAGAAAGATGTAAAATGTTAGAAGTGTTGATGCAACAGTCTAGTTTTAATGTAATTTGAGGTCAAGTTAATAAATCACAAAGTAAAGTGTTATAGCCTAAATCATTTCATAACTAAATTAACTAGATTCATGATGCTGATAACTGTGGAAACATACCACAGTCTGCCAGCAGGGTAGATATATCATGATCTCAATTTAAAATCCGGAAAATTTCTTTAATTATTATATACATTTTGGCAAATGTTTTGCTTCTCTTACTTCGCTAACTGTAATCTTACTTCAAAATCTCCAGAAGGCAAACAGCTGAGGAAAGAGAGGCGGGACGTCAGCAAGCCAATCGGATGTTGCTTCAGCTTCAGGCCGACGCCCTCCAGAAGTCCATGAGCGAATCAGTGTCGTCGGATTCTCTATGTGTGCATAACTCCTCCCTCTACGCTCTCCAGAACCTCCAGCCTTGGGCCCAGGAGAGAGCAGGTAAAATGGCCCCAACAACCACCGCACTGGCTTAAAATCTCCTCCATGATGCCGGAATCAGGACAGTTGAGCTTAACTGCCCTGCACTTTCAGAATGGAAAGACTAAAAACTTCATATTTTAATATGAATCAGGCTTTTTGACCCATTTTTTTCCCCTCCGAAATCTCAAAGCATCTAAGCACTTTTTGTGGGAATAGTGAACTGTAATGACAGCAAACAGTGAGTCTGTTACAGACACAAAATCAGCAGATGCTGCCTTGAAAAAATAGGGAGAAACCTTCAAACTGTCAATCAACCCGAATGACAGATTTGTATATATGAGCTGTTTAAATGATGTCTGTGAGAAAGTCTACAAAATATTGTACTTACCGTAATTATTTTGTGCTATTATGGTGGCGATGCATTAACGACTAATGTTTGTTATTGTTGACGTACTTTCAACCGGAAAAGCAATGGTGTGTAAATACAGTATAACACTGAGCAATCAACACTACGCATTGAAAATTTTATTGTAGTTTATACAACATTCCAACAAGAGAATATTTAAGCTTCCTGTCTCCTCCATCTGTCTGTCTGATTGACTGGCTGTCTCTCCGTCTCTTATTTTACAACATCATGGAAACATAATCGTCCCTCAGTCGACACTGTACTTTATACAATACACAGTTTTTATATATAACTCTCAGAGACACTGCCACTCTGTGTATGATTATTCAGGCCCACTTTGCAGAGTATAAAATATAAAATGTGTGTAATAAATCAAATATCATATATTTTACACTCATCATGCTTTACCGGCACAGTGATTGTTTAAAACAAAAACATAATTAACATGATCAGAAATGAGCAGAATAATGATAAAAACAGCATTGCTATGGTTATCAGAGCATATTTGGGTCTGCCAGGACTGTGATCATGATAAACACAGGTTTCAACTTTCAACACACTTTTAAACATGATGGCTTATGTTTCCTGGCACTAAAGTATTAGTTCATGTGTGTGTCTGTGTGCATATATATGTGTACATATGGGTCAAAGACGCATCAAAAGATGGCTTTGATTTTATGTCCATAAAAAGCATATACAATTTTTGCAGAATAAAAAGTCAAAATTTGGTTAAAACAATACTAAGTTGTCATTCAGTGTAACACAATATTTTTGTAAAAATTCAAAAAGCATGATTATTCATGATTATACATATTAAAATATATAAAAGCATAAGGAAGCATATTTTATTGTGTTTAAATAAATAAAAATATCTTACAGACAAATAAATAAATGTAAAATTACAACTAATTGGTGAAAGTAATTTTTTATTGTTACACTGAATTACATTTTAGTGGGTAAATTTAGTAAATTATGGAAAAAAGTGATTATTTTTGGCTCATAAAAACTTTGTACTTTGTTGTACATTGTTTTTATGGTTTTTATGGTTAAACCCTTTTTCATATTTGACCAATATATAAAATGTAATATATATATATATATATATATATATGCACATATATGTATGAAGAGACATTTTTAACATTTTTTTGTTTGTTTTTGCAAATAAACTCTTCATATACAGGTCCTTTTCAAAACATTAGCATATTGTGATGAAGTTCATTATTTTCTGTAATGTACTGATAAACATTAGACTTTCATATATTTTAGATTCA
>JAUYWG010000048.1:4848180-4873375 GCA_034779775.1 Enteromius afrohamiltoni
CTAATGTTTATCTGTACATTACAGAAAATAATGAACTTCATCACAATATTATAATTTTTTGAAAAGGACCTGTATATATATATATATATATATATATATATATATATATACACACACACAAACACAAATTTTTAAAATATATTTTATCTTTTTTTTTTTTTTACTAATGTTGAGCATTGAACCTGTGGGTAAGAAGTATTCACTTCCATTCAGCTCTACATTAGATTTCAAAGCAATTGAATTGTAGGGGTCATTTATGTTAAGTTGCGTTTGTCTAGACAAATCAAAGAGTTACATAAATCTTTTATGTCCTGTTAAATAAGGAAATTAATTTCCTTATTAATCTATATATATACATTTTTTGCTCTCTTGAATTATGTCACAGTAAGGTGGCATTATGGCTGCAAAAACAGCATGAAGTTTTGGCAATTCACAGCTTTAACGCAATAAAACAGAAAATGGTTTTATATTACTTCAACACAAACAAAGACGAATACAGTGACTGCTAAAGTTTGCTATGGCACCTGCCATCTGCACAGAAGCCAGTGTGTCGCATTTCACCCCAAAATCATTCAAAATACGACATTTGCTGCCTTTAGGCATATTTAAGTAAAATCACTCTACTGCATTCATTAGAAGCACATATTGAGGATACTGGGGTGAAATATCAGATCTTCTCCCAGTGACACTGACTAATACACAAACAGACCAATCAGAAAGTAGATATTCGAGTAGGCGGAGCTAAGAGCGATCAACAAGAGACAAGTGACGAATACAGTCTATCACTAATAATGGTCACAGCAAGCAGTGATGGTCAGGATGACAGGATGCACAAGACAAATACTGTCAAAAACAAACACGGCAGACAAGCAACTTCTGCAAAGCTGGTTAAATCATGGATCTTGAGTTAACCACTGGTTATATTAGAGAAAAATGGTCTCAAGATGAACGTCTGTAGCACATTAGCTGGAGAACTATCACAGGTCGGGTGTATCAGATGAAAATCCACCATGAATAGGTTAAAATGCATCACACCTCAGTGTTGAATTTTCAAATCCCTCACAGTTAATTCAGTCCCATGGAAAGAGTTCAGCTGGGTTCTACAGGACCTCTTGGAAACCCCCTGGGCCTTTGACACACAATTACTGACATGCTCTTTTAACTAGTAGGCCTACCTTTTTTGGTTATAGACATATAAATCTCACATCTGCAACAGAACGAGGTCAAACACTGGGTTTAAAGGACACGCAGGTTTCCCGGGATGTAAATCAAACAGTCGGCACATTGCCATGGTAACACGGGGATGTCAAACTGTAACCATGGTGATTGCGGTAAAAGTTATTCCTCCTTTTTTTGATTTGATTCAACAGTTCAGTGGCTTCTTTCTTCCTTTAGCCCTATATCACGTTCTCAAAGAGCTGCAATGATCTCATGATGTTTTCATCCTGAAGAGAAGTAAAAGAAATTCAATGAGAGATTGCTAAAGAAATAAGGAAGAGAGAGAGAGAGAGAGAGAGAGAGAGAGAGGAAGGAAGGAACACAAGCTAATTATACTTAAACTATTTTAAAGATGAAAAGAGCAATCTATCTTTATCTTTAGACTATCAGCATGTTCTAGTAAAAACTGTTTATAATTTGACGTCATGCTGAAAAAAAAACAACTGTCTATACACAATTACAAAATTAATTAAAATAATCACATAATAGGACAAGAAGGTTTAACACTGATCAACTAAGATCTAAAACTAAACCTCACCTCATTACAAATTTTTTAATAAGAATAAACCAAAAGGTGTTCTAGAGGAGGTAAATCTTACTTAACTAAAACTAAAAAAAGAAAAGTTACATATTCGATTAAACAAAAACTTAAAAATGCAAAATAACCAATTACAGAGTTAGATTTGTTTTCAACTGCTGGTGTTGTGTGTGTCATATAATGATAATGAAGTAATGATTAAAGTAAAAAATATATTTTGAATATAATAAAGATTTTGAATATAATAAAGATTAGAAATGTGAATAAATAAAAACGATTTTTTTGTTTATAATTTAGCACCATGCCAATATGGCACACAAGTGAGAAATAGAAAAATTAAATGAATAAATAAATAAACACACTGTATATAAATGACAAAACAGTTATAAAAGGTTTATCTCTGATGATAAAAACCTACAACTAAATCGAAATGTTAATGGAGTGACATATTCAACAAAATAAAACAATAAATAAATATATGCCTGGATTGTAATATTGCTTATTACTTACTTTTTAATCAAACAAACAAACAAACAAATGTATATATTTGCCTGGCTGTCAGTGGGCAGGACTGATTTACAGTACCTGATATTCTATGAATACTGCAGTACTCACTCTTTAACACCAGAGGGCACTGTTTACAGAGGAACAAAATGACGGGATCCGAAGAGAAAGGAATACTAGTCTGCTGCATACTGCACAGTATATCTTTGCTTTTTAAAGACACAGTATATGAAGCAGTATGCAATAGGAAATGTTTTAAATATGTTGCATCGTCACTATTCATCGAGGGTCATTCATTTACTATCTTTAGAAATGCATGCTTTCGAATATTTAGCATTTTAAAAGAAATTAAAATGATCTTCGCCTCTTAATATTCAGCTCAAAATCCACGCATACTAAATATGTATACCGGCTTTGCAGTATGTGTACAGTGCGCAAGCATATATGTTTAATAACCAGATAACCTACCACATTTGCAAAAATGTGCTGTATACAATCATACTTTGCATACTATTTTTTTTACAGTATATACAATGCAGAGTATGCACATTTCTGCCAAGGTTAAACATACTGCAAAAACAGTATGAATAGATACACTGCACTTTTTCAGTGTATTAGGTCATTTGGTTTTCCATGCATACTAAATGTGCACTATATACATATAGTATGCCATTCTGAAGATGAAAAGGTACTGTACCTCTTGACAGGAGAGAATAAACTCATCAAGAGTGACGACTCCATCTCTGTTCTTGTCCATTTTCTGCACGGAAGTGATTTATAACGTGAAACAAACATGATCATCTTGTTGTGCAGACAAATATGCAAGATGTACAATCACAAACTGACCTGAAAGAAAGCATCCACGTGCTGTTTGGGAGTGTCTGTCTTTAGAGCGGGATATGTGAAGCGGCCCATCATGTCATATATGGCTTTCACTATATCAGTCATCTCCTGGAGCAGTAGAGTGCATTGGATTACAGATTTTGATCATAAAATTAAGCATTTGTCTACCTGGTCTTATAGCATAAATGTACCTGGGTGCACATTTTGGCAAAACACGAAATACGTACCAATAAGTACATATCACTGCAGTTTCTAAAACACTAGAGGCAGTGAAACTCTTTTTAATTAATAAAGTTGTATTTGTTTAGTTACATTTCCTGAACTATATCATATTATGACTTCAAAACAATATTAATATGCTGGGATGAAATCTGATGCTTTTGAATGTTATCATCACACATATCCAGCTTCATATCTATGGGTTTTCATAGACGCTAGGTTTGTGAACATGTGTCAACGTAATAAAAATATGCCAGGGTTCACGTATTGAACCTGTGTTTTAGCGCTACTCAGTGGACATTTCTCTTTGAAACGGAAGTGAATCGTGCAGTAAGGCACAACAGTGTTGCACAAAAAGTGCATAGAGGTACGTATTTTTGGTTGGCATATAAATATAATCTTATTAAGACATATTATTGGAGATGAAGAGTGATGACTGACACACACACCTCTTTGTTAATGTAACCGTCTCTGTTAATGTCGTACAGGTTGAAGGTCCACTGTAACTTCTCTGTTGTTGTTCCTCTCAACAAGATGGACAGAGCCGTTATGAAGTCCTGACAGAGAGAGAGAGAGAGAGAGAGAGAGAGAGAGAGACAATGAGGAGTGATTTATCATTGCAGACACAATCATACAGCCCTGCTGACACACAAATAAAAATAACAACAGAAGAAACAGAGGAGCACCTCAAATTTGATGGATCCATTGTGGGACGAGTCGAAGGCGTTGAACAGGTAATGTGCGTATGTGCTGGCGTCTGCAGAGAAGGGACACATTTCAATATGAGAGTAATTATTGTAAAAGTGTAACACTTAAAAATAAAGGTTCAGTCGTTAACATTAGCCAGGTTAACATTAGCCAGCTGCATTAGTTAACAAGAAAAAATAAAATCCTTCAAAAGCATTGCTTAATTTTTGTACCTGAACTAACAAGGATTAACAAGAAAACAAAAACAGCTTATTAATATTAAAGCAATGGTAATGAAGACTAGTTAGCACAACAAATATCCTGCTGATTAATTAATAGTACAACAAATATATTGATTATTGTACAGTAAGTAACTAACGTTAACTAACCTTAACTAATGGGACCTTGTTGTAAAATTAAAACTAAAATATGCAGACAAAAAATCACTTCAAATAAAATATTAACATTAATAAAACCAACATTAACTGAATTAAAATAAAAAATATTAACATAAATTAAATCAACTTTAACTGAATTAAAATAAAAAATATGAACATAAATAAAATCAACTTTAACTGAATTAAAATAAAATACTAACATAAATTAAATCAACTTTAACTGAATTTAAATAAAAAAATATGAACATAAAATAAAATCAACTTTAACTGAATAAAATGAAAAATATGAACATAAATAAAATCAACTTTAACTGAATTAAAATAAAAAATATGAACATAAATAAAATCAACTTTAACTGAATTAAAATAAAATACTAACAGAAATTAAATCAACTTTAACTGAATTAAAATAAAAAATATGAACATAAATAAAATCAACTTTAACTAAATTAAAATAAAATCCTTCAAAAGCATTGCTTAATTTTTGTACCTGAACTAACAAGGACTAACAAGAAAACAAAAACAGCTTATTAATATTAAAGTAATGGTAATGAAGACTAGTTAGCACAACAAATATCCTGCTGATTAATTAATAGTACAACAAATATATTGATTATTGTACAGTAAGTAACTAACTTTAACCTTAACTAATGGGACCTTATTGTAAAATTAAAACTAAAAATTTGCAGACAAAAAAATCACTTCAAATAAAATATTAACATTAATAAAACCAACATTAACTGAATTAAAATAAAATATGAACATAAATAAAATCAACTTTAACTGAATTAAAATAAAAAATATGAACATAAATTAAATCAACTTTAACTGAATTAAAATATTTTTTTTAACATAAATAAAATAAACTTTAACTGAATTAAAATAAAATACTAACATAAATTAAATCAACTTTAACTGAATTAAAATAAAATACTAACATAAATTAAATCAACTTTAACTGAATTAAAATAAAAAATATGAACATAAATTAAATCAACTTTAACTGAATTAAAATATTTTTTTTAACATAAATAAAATAAACTTTAACTGAATTAAAATAAAATACTAACATAAATTAAATCAACTTTAACTGAATTAAAATAATTTTTTAAACATAAAATAAACTTTAACTGAATTAAAATACAAAATATTAACATAAATAAAATCAACTTTAACTGAATTAAAATGAAAAATATGAACATAAATAAAATCAACTTTAACTGAATTAAAATAAAATCCTTGAAAAGCATTGCTTAATTTTTGGACCTGAACTAACAAGGACTAACAAGAAAACAAAAACAGCTTATTAATATTAAAGTAATGGTAATGAAGACTAGTTAGCACAACAAATATCCTGCTGATTAATTAATAGTACAACAAATATATTGATTATTGTACAGTAAGTAACTAACTTTAACTAACCTTAACTAATGGGACCTTATTGTAAAATTAAAACTAAATATGCAGACAAAAAAATCACTTCAAATAAAATATTAACATTAATAAAACCAACATTAACTGAATTTAAATAAAAAATATTAACATAAATTAAATCAACTTTAACTGAATTAAAATATATGTATATCCTAAAACTAAACTTGATTCTCACAGAACCTGCTGATGTTGTATGCGTTATTCTGAAGCAAAACACAGTTTATGGGCATTTGAAGAAATGAGATCATTGTAGTAGGAGGGATGAATTTATGATGAACCTGTTGCAACTATAATCAAGTGATTTTCCTGAGACACAGACAGATCAGCTGCTGCACAAACACTGACCGCCGTGAGGAAAGAACTGTGAGTAGATCTGTTTGAACGTCTCCTCGTTGACCACACCGCTGGGACACTCCTGACAAACAACACACACACACATTAGGATTCAAGGGATGAGACAGAGCATCAGGAAAACACATCTACAGGTGTGTGTGTGTGTGTGTGAGTGTTTACGTTTTTAAAGCCTCTGTAGAGCACTTGCAGCTCTTTCTTGTTGAAGTTTGTCTGAGCCTCCAGCTGCTCCAAACCCTCGGGACGGTGACACACCACAGACAGCTCCAGATCATCATCCACTTTATCTACACACAGATTACAACACAACATAGGCAATGCACTATTTATCTCATACACACTCAGAAGTAAAGCTACAAAAGCTGTCACTGGGGCAGTACCTTTTCAAAAGGTACACTTTTGTACCTATTTGGTTCAAATATGTACACTATGGGACGATTTCACAAACAGCTTAAACCAGGACTAGGCATTAGTTAAATTAAGATATTTAAGCAACTTATAAGAAAATATTCCAGGTGTGCATCTTACCACAGAACAATGACACTGACATGTTTTAAGAAATGTCAGCGCAAGATTTCTTCATCTAAGACAGCTCAAACATGCAGTTTACTGGGACTAGCTTAAGCATTGTATGTGAAACTGGGGGTATAAGTACTAATATGCACCTTTAAGGTAAAAAACAGGCCATTTAGGTACAAGCAATTGCCTTCTAAAAAGGTGCTACCTCAGTGACAGTTTTTGTACCTTTCATTTTGAGTGTACGACACATCTGAAAACCAACATTCAATATAAATTAATTAATTAATTGTCCTAATATTTTATTAAATGGTTACACGGGGATAAAAAAAAAAGAAAATTATAAATTACACACACACACATAGATGGATAGACAGACACACATATATATATAAGTGCTGTCAAAAGATTAACAATCACAATTAATCACATTCCAAATAGGATTTTGTTTACATAATATATGTGTGTGCACTGTGTGTATATATTATGAATATATAAAAATCTGTTATGTGTATCTATTAAATACATTTCTAAATAATATAAATCATACAAACATACATATTAAATGTAAACACATGTAAATATTTTCAAAATATATGCATGCATGTTTGTGAAGACATCTGTAATGTTACAAAAGATCTCTATTTTAAATAAACTCAGTTCTTTTGAACGTTCTGTATCCTGAATCCTCAAAAATACAATTTATTGTGGTTTCCGTAAAAATATGAAGCAGCACAACTGTCATTTATGATGATCAGAGATGTTTCTTGAGCAGAAAATCATCATATTAGAATTGTATCTTAAGGATCATGTGATGCTGAAGACAGTAATCATGCTGAAAATTCAGCTTATAAAATAAATGATATATGATATATTAAATAATAAGACATCTCAACCACAACAAAACAAACAAAAACGAGATGAGATCAACTGTCAAGAACAGCACACAGTGAGAAGTTTCTTTCTTAATCTGAAGCACTGAATCATGTTTCAAATGTAGTTCAGAGAATCTCCCTTGTGTACTAGAGATGACGAGAGCAGAGCCACACGAGCGTAAAACATGCGTTTGACATTCACAATGATTAGCCCATTTGCATATTTAAAAATACTCCTTACAGAGTTTTTACAGTTAATTAAAGCCATAAAAACATTATGTTACTTAAAACAAGTGAAATAAAATGTGTTTAGTTTTGTTTCAGCTAGTTGCTTGATGTACTCAAATAAACTAAAAGCAGAAATAAAAATCAAAACTATTTCCAAATATAATAATATTTCGAAATGAAATTTCTGTGGATAAACTCGAATGTACCTCAAAAGTCACAAACAAACATGCGATCTGAAATATGAAGGTGACTGACTAGGATCATTCCGGTATCATTATACATAAGGACAGACGAGGTGAGTGTGTGTACCGAAGCACTGAAGGACACACACAGGTGAGGTCAAAGGTCACATGCTGGAGGCTTTCTCTGCTGCTCAGTGTCCTTTAGCGGCATCACATTACAGCACTGCACTCTCTCTAACACACACACGCACGCACATAGTATGATCTGATACAATCTCTTTCAAAATTTCACATAATTCAATTATTTGCCAGTTCATTTCTGAAATTTGCAATACTAGCAGTTTCTGAGTGAAATGCATTTCAAAGTAAATGCCAGACCCGAATTGTTTTTCGGTGCAAATGTAAAGCATCGCAATTCCTTTGTATGTGATATATTTATGACGAATGTTTCTCTCATTGACACCTTGAAATTCATTTTTCTGCAGAATTATAGTGATAAATGTGACTTTCAGACAGAGGTTAAATCTGATTCACAGTACAAATTCATTATCAGACGCATGCATTGAAGCAGTAGTTTAGAGAGTCTCACCCTCGGTGCTGATGAGTCCGAGCGTGTGCAGGAGTTTGAGACCTCCACACAGCAGCAGCACTATGGCTAAAGTTTGCAGTCCGTCTCCCTCTGCTTTCTCCATCATGCTTGATTCTCTTTATTAGCTACAATAACCTTATTTTCCTCTCGCTTTCATTCCAGTCTCTTTCTGTATTTGCTGAGCCCTCAACATCCATCTTTATATATATACACCTCTCTCTCTCTCACCTCTTTGACATCTGCTTCTTTGTTTCTCAGGTTGTCCTCTCTCGCTCTCTCTCTCTGTGTTTCAGAAATATTCACAGTGCTGTTCAAATGTATCAAAATATGAAAAGAGGGGAAAATTGCTAATGTTTTTTGGAAGAACAATATATTTTAAAGAATTAATAAAGAGGACTTTAGATGATTTTTAAATGTATTTTATGTAATGTATTTTAGTTCAAATTAATTTTACATAGAAAAGGTTTGTTATGGTTTTAGTTTATTACAATTCAAAAAGTCCACCAAATACAGTATATTTACATTAATTTTTCCCTAAAATATCAAGTGATACAAGTCTAATCTAGTTTCACATTCAATGTCCAAAACATTGCTGTTTTCAAATACCTTAAAAACATTAAAAACCTGACATCATAACCTGAAAATTAGTCAATTAGATCATTGTGGGATATGAAATGTTCTACTGTAGTCAATAAAAAAACATATTTATTAAATGTAATTAAATCAATTAAGTGCAAATTCGTTTGGGTGCCATTGCAGTCATCACCTAATGTTTCTGGATTTATGCGGCTAATTCATATTGAAATAAAATTGCAACTGCATTCATTCTATTTTAAATGCAAAATCACACTTCTTCAATTCACATTCATGCATTATGGATTCTGAATGGCGCAGAAGCCTGAGGGGAGTGTGTGTGTGTGTGCATGCGTGTCCTTCACACTCTCAGGTGAGCCTGCAGCCCCAGGTGAGTCCTGCCCTCAGGTAGGACATTAAGAAGAATGTCAACTTAAGTGTGTGTGTGTTTGTGTATCAGAAAAAAATTACAATGAAGTATCATGGTTATCATAATGCTTCTATACAACATTTATGCTATATATATATATATACATTATTATATTCAGCCCCATGTTCTCCTTCAGAAAAATGACCGGTATGACCAAGCATGAGTCAACACACACACACAATCACACAGCACTGCAGGTTTGATTAATGAGCCTGACTTAGATGGCAAAGTTCACGCACGACACGCAGAGACAACAAAAGGCATAGTTATACAGACACATTATTATAGATCTAAATATACCAAAACCTTCATTTGTTCATTAATATTTTTTTTATATAATCATAAAGTATAGTCTAGTGCCTTCAGCTCATGAAACGGCTTGTTTTTACAGTCACTGGTTTATATTCACTTAACCTTCTGATGCCCAACATCCTCTTTATAGTAGTTTCAAGCCTATAAAGCCTACTGTATGATGTTTAATACACAAATAAGGGCTTTAAATGGTCAAAAATGTGTTGTTAAACCTGTCACAAACAATCTACTCCATGCATCATCTGACTGATTGTACAGACTTTTTTGGCAAAGTAAAAGGTCTTTTAGTTTAATAGTACAAAACATCATGTGTCTTTTGCTGTGAAATATGAACTTTATAAAGTAAACATCATATTAGTAAACTTGACATGATTCAATAGTGGACATGATTATTTGAACAAATACGGTCAAATACGGTCATCATTACTTAAAAATGAATAAATGACGCAGCGGATGAGAAGAGTCTCTATATATTTCCCCGTCTGGTTTTATAGCTCTTATTAAAAGGTTAAATCTGCCACTAGATGGAGACAAACAACCACAAAACCAGCCAGCATCACCCGCTCTGTGACATCCAAATGTATTGACTCTTAAATATTAATGGATACATACAAAATTAAACACCACATAACCACATTTTTACTACAACGTTTCATACATGAATTATACGGCTGATTTATTCCCACAGACTTGTATTCAGAGTCATGATACACACACACTTACTTCACTGTAATCCTCTGGTTTGCATAATCTGAATTAGCATAATCTTTGTATTACCATATAGCAAGAGAGAGTGAAATATATCCAGAGAAACACACCCACACTTCTCTCTTTCTCACACACACACACACACTGTCGACAGAGGTATGAGAAATTACACTGCGCAAATCAAAGCCTGACACATCACTAATTAAGACAAACGCTAATCACACACACTTCTCATCACTCCAGCCGTGTAAAAACCCATTACACGCCGTTCCACTTCAACTGCCTTCCTCAAGCTGTGTTCATCTTAAAACTGACACACACAGAGGATCCTTTCTGTGATTTCTACTAAATCACTTTCTGTAAATGATTTGATCAATGATCATAACCTGGATTTGCTCTGACAGAAACCTGGCTAAAACCAGATGAATACATTACTTTAAATTAGTCTACAACCTAAAATTACTGCTACAAAAATAAGCCACGTCCGAAAGGCAAAAGGAGGTGGAGTTGCTACAAATTAGAACAATATTCTCAGTATTTCTCAGAAGGCAGGCTTTACTTGGTGTTGTTATGGTGCTGCATGTATCCAGAGAAACCTCATCCCCTGTGATGTTTGTACTGGCTACTGTATACAGGCCACCACACAGACTTTATTAAAGAGTTTGCTGATTTACTGATAGGATTAGTGTCACGCAAAGGACAGTTTTGGAAAAATGGATCAACACTTGATCCCCATAATGGAAGAGTCCCCATAATTCACAAAAACAAACATCTGTGTGTGTGTGTGTGTGTGTGTGTGTGCACATGTTACTGTGTTCTCATCGCTATGTACAGTATGAATAATAGAACTGCATCCAGTGCATTTTGCTTGCACAAGCACCTCTACAGTAACACACTCACATTTAGCTAGTCATTTCTATGAAGCTATATCAGACAGACTTCATTAAAAAAAGGATAATTACAAAATATTTCATTAAACCAAATCTATATTTTATTTACTGACCATCTGCTGCATACTACACAAAACAGCTAGAACACACTTTGATAAAGGAATAGTTCATAGAAACATTACAATTCTGTATGATTTGTTCACCCTCAAGCTGTTGTGAGTACATATATACATATACACACACACAAGCTTGTATCAACAGGGTGAATTAAGAATATTAAGATGCTATTTTTTGGTGAATATACCTTCAGTGTAAGAACCACCAATCTAACTGATTGATACAATGTTCGGAAATAATGCAGAAATTTTATAAAGGAAATTTCAATAATAATAATAATATGTGACGAAGGAGAAGGGGGCAAGCGGATCCAAATGCAAGGCTTTATTATGGTGGCTGAGAGAGCTCAACGCGGTGCAAACTTAAGAAAACACATGCAAACTGCAAATTCTCACAACGCAACCAAACACAGAGAGGCGCTGCAAACAGAACGGACCACAACAGAAATGTTTCAGGGGGACCTCAAAAAGTGCCAAACCCATCTGGGACCTGATTATTTTTTCCATGGCTTTTGGTCAGATCAGAGATGTTGTTACTGAACTAAAACTAAAAGGTGAGAAACTAATCTGATCGTACAGTCTTTTGGATATTATTAGACTAACCAGACGAATTACACACTTAACTGTGAAACATTATTTTAACTGTGAGTTACTCTCAGATGGGTTTGTCACTTTTTGAGGTTCCCCTGAAACATCTCCGTTGTGGTCTGTGCTATTTGCAGTGCGTTTCTGTGTTTGGTTGCATTTCGAGAACTTGCAGCTCCTGTGTTGTCAAACTGATGAAGATATTTTCTTAATGCGTTGTTGTTTTTTCTGTTTGCATGCGTTTTCTTAAGTTTGCAGCGCGTTGAGCTCTCTTGGCCACTGTACTTTATTTAGAAACATGGTCGTACAGGCTGGGTCAAAGAGGCAAACAGGTATGGAAGAGGGATGGACACAAGAATAGTCCAGAGCGGTAGCAAGTGTCGGACGATGGGCGTACAATATTCAAGGGGACAAAACCAGAGGGAGAAACCAAAATGCAAGGCAAGGGTCGGTACACAAGAAAACACAGGATACAATGAAACGCTTAATACGAGGGAAAAACACTCAATACTCAGCGGTTAAACTGACGAACACAAACAGCTTTTAAAAGGCGGAGCTGATTAATCACTATGGAAACTAACAATGGAGCAAAGGCAGAACAGGGGAAACACTGAAACTGTGTCCTCAGAGTACAATGCAGAAACCAGACGGGTTAACACACAAAACTGTCCGGGGTGCAGTGCCCTCTGGTGGAGCTTGAGGAGACTCTGGCTGGTGATCGGAACAAAAAATAGTTTAATTATAAGTATATAGTTTAATAACTGAACATATTTGCATGTTCACGGTTCTCTAATGTTGGTTAATAGTCACATTACATGCATATACAAATACATTTCGACTGCCCCAGGTGGGGGGTTTAAGTATCTTGGGGCCTTGTTCATGAGTGAGGGAAGGATGGAACGGGAGATCGACAGACGGATCTGTGCAGCTTCTGCAGTAATGCAGTCGATGTACCGGTCTGTCATGGTGAAGAAGGAGCTGAGCCGCAAGGCGAAGTTCTCGATTTACCGGTCGATCTACGTTCCTACTCTCACCTATGGTCATTAGCTTTGGGTAAGGACCAAAAGAACAAGATCCCGGATACAGGCGGCCGAAATGAGTTTCCTCCACAGGGTGGCTGGGCGCTCCCTTAGGGCTAGGGTGGGGAGCTTGGTCACTTGGGAGGAGCTCAGAGTAGATCCGTTACTCCTCCGCATCGAGAGAGGCCAGCTGAGGTGGCTCGGGCATCTGTTCCGGATGCCTCTTGGACGTCTCCCTGGGGAGGTATTCCAGGCATGTCCCACCGGGAAGAGGCCCGGGGACAACCTAGGACACGCTGGAGGGACTACGTCTTTCGGCTGGCCTGGGAACGCCTCGGTGTACCCCTGGAAGAGCTGGAGGAAGTGTCTTGGGAGAGGGAAGTCTGGGCGTTCCTGCTTAGATTGCTGCCCCTGCGACCCGGTCCCAGATAAGCGGAAGAAGATGGATGGATGGATGGATGTTTGTAGTCAGAAATTATTTATTTCTGTCACTTTTACTTTTTTATGATTTATTTATTAGCTTTTCAGGAACTAATGAGCCCTCCTTTTGGCAAAGCCAGACCTAGAAAAACCAATCAATCATTTTAACATGCCAAAACAGGAAGTTATCAGATGTAGCTCACTAGCTGGTAGAAATGTAAACAATATATACACATCCAGACACATTAAGCATATAAATAGCTCAGATAAACTCTCAACACACACAAAGAGAGGAGCTTAGAGCTGCTGCAGTTCTCCATCAGTGTCCAAACCACACGATAGGAGGCAGACAAAGAGAACGAGGAGAGAAATAACACAAAAATACTCAACCACATATCTGAAATCCATATCTGAGGAGGGTGACTGATGATCAATATAATGCCAATATACTATAATGTAACTATACACAATATGAATTCAGAGGAAATTCATTGTAATGGCAAAAAATGATTCACTGACAGGCCCAGGAAACCAACCGATGCTGATAATCTCAACTTCTTATTCCCTTCTGATATATGCAAACACATTCTTACAGTGTTTTTAACACAGAGCGAATCTTCCTGAAGGGTGATACAAGAAAATAAGCTGTGTGTGTGTGTGTTGCATTAAGACATAACTGCAGGCAGTGTGGGTGTTCAATTCAAGACATCTGAAATATTCACTAGAGGAAAACCCACAGGCGCAGGTCTAACACACACACACACACACACACTAAGAGCATGACACATGAAGCACATGCTAAATAAATCTAAATCACAAGATAAATATTATTTCTAAGCTTTTTATACTATAAACACTTGATACATGGAGTACAATATATTTTGTATTTATTTAATACTGTAGGAAATGTTGATCACTTCATACATATTCAATCAGAAGTGATCAGCTATTCTGAAGATGTGTCTGTCAGATCAATATCTCAGGTCTCTGCTTCCAGTCTTAACCGATCGCAGCACACATCAATCAAATCTGTT
Organism: Enteromius afrohamiltoni; assembly: GCA_034779775.1. Classification (NCBI taxonomy): domain Eukaryota; kingdom Metazoa; phylum Chordata; class Actinopteri; order Cypriniformes; family Cyprinidae; genus Enteromius; species Enteromius afrohamiltoni. The sequence continues at coordinate 4,862,850 of JAUYWG010000048.1, forward strand.
CATAAAAAAAAAACAAAAAAAAACTGTAATATATATTCCATCGGTACTATCACACTGCTGCGGTATAATCTCTGCTCGTCCTGAATTTAATCAAGACTGTACGAGCAAGTAGATTTTTATTTTAATCTAATTACTGACCAATGTATATTATATTATATTTTATAAGAATATATACTTTCTGTCCCTGAACAAATTCAATACCTTTCAACCTTCCAAGTTCAAAAAATGCCAGTAATAGCCTAAATAAAAATGAATCATGGTATCTAAGAAAAATAATAATCCTTTACAACTTAGCAAGTAGTCATTTAGTTTTAGTTTTCCACTTATAAGTGCATTTTCATTTGGTCATTCGTGTGCTTGAAAATCATAATCAATATTTCTCAATTTGATGGCACATTATTCCAGGCTGAAGCTCCTTGAAACCAGACAGTTTTGAAATATCTTTTATTTATTTTTGTGCAACATGCTTCAGATGGCCCATCAGCAGTCATTAATTGATTAACGGAGAAATTGGCAAACCTGCAGTTCAAGAACAAAGATAGCAGACTCGTTCCTTTACAGACCTAGACTGAAGATTTCACACCAGCGGACAAGAACAAGAGAGAAAAGAGAACGAGTGTGAGCTTAACAGGGCGTATCGAGCTTTCGAGCCTTGCCCGATTTTGCTCCACTAAAGCTGCATATTATGAATTTACTTAATGTGTGACTTCAGCTCTCAGATATGCGAATGATCAGTTTTTGATTTGTTTGTTTCTGATGTAATACTAATAGATTTAATAGATTTTCTATTACAAATATTAAGCATAAATTAAATTATTTGGGACAATTCTAATTTATTTGTTTGTTTGTTTTTGCATTTATATTATTTATTTACTTACTGTATTTTTTAAATAATTAAGCTTTAAGTCCATGCACTGAGAAATCACTTCCTGATGTTTGAAATCAGAAAATGACTTGTTTCCATAAAACAGACTTGTTTCCATGCTTCCCTCCACTATTGAAAATTATAGCCATGATTCAAAGTCCCACCCAAACTGTCCCAGATCCAAGCACACAATGATGCCACCACATCCTGTTTTTTTATCGCATCAAATAAACAAATAGAAGCAAACTTGTTAGAAAAACAAACACTTAAACACAAGCAAGTGTGACAAGAACTACCTAAACAACAAAACCATCTTTGGGATAAAAATATTTGAAGTGTAATTTGCTGAATTTGTTTATAACCTATACTGCAGCCAGCCACTAGAAGGCGATTCAAGTTTTTTGGCTTCACTTTGTTTAGTACACTTAGCCTGATTACATCAGAATTTGTAATTCCACTCCATTTCAGTTCGCTTCTGTACTTATGTGCTGTGTCTGAAATTGCATACTTCCCTACGATATAGTATGCGAAAAACAGTATGCAAGGTGAGTAGTGTGTCCAAATTCATAGTATTCGAAATTCAGTAGGCAAGAAGTACCCGGATGACCTACTGCTTCCGCCCGAATTCTGTAGTAGGCATTCCAAGGACACTTTCTTATCCCATTAGGCTCTGGGAGGTGGCGTCATATTCGGAAAATGTAGGTGCGGCTCATTTCAAGTGCAAGTACCTCAGGAAAAAAAACAACTTTAAATTAAATTACACTTGTTTAACACAATCTAAATAAACGGATGACTTATTGGAAGTTTACATTTTTGTTGTGACGACGCATGACATGTGACAACATCAATATGGCTGATTTAGTACGTCCGAATTCCATTCATACTACTCACATTCATACTATATAGAACATACTTTTTAACGGTCGGGTAGTACGTTCAATTTTAAATGTGGTACCTACTTAAGCAGTATGCGATTTCGGACGCAGTAATGGTTTCTGTCTGTCTCCAAAACAGCCGGACCAATTAACGAACAGAGGGTGGACATAACATACATTATAACCAAACGTTATGTAATTGGCTTACGGGTACACCAATGATTTTAAACTTCAGACTAGCGCCCCCTACGAAAAAAGTAAACGCTTTTCAAAATGCTTCCAGACTCTGTCTATGAATCAACGTCTACTTCTACATCATCACATCTTTTGGCCCCGCCCACTTGAGTGTTAGTGAAATATCAAGGATCACTGGACTAAAATTATTACCTTCCAAAGAATCCTACTCCAAGGAAAGTGATTATTTATTTATAAATGTTGTGGATGTCTAAGTAAAGCATCATTTGTTTGTTCAGTACATTTCACTGTGGATGATGCAGGGCCCTCAACAGCTGTAACAGTAAAAACACAGTACACATGTCACGCTTATTTCACATGCAAAGATGTTAGCCAATCAAAGCAGTGGGCGTTAACAGTGAAGTCTCACAGCAGACACGCCTCTTCAAATCAGAGGCTAAAATCATGACCATTTTTGATGTGAAAAGCATAACAACATTATGTGCACTTCAGGAACTTTCCCTAAGAAGCCTTTTATAACAAATCATAATAAAAACATCAGCTCTCTGACAAGTTGAATTTCAAAAATTATATTAATTCTAATTCTTTTTTTGTTATACAATATTATTCATTGTTCTAGTATTAAAATACAAAATAAATTTGATATGGATTTGTTTGTTCTGAATGACAAGCCAGAATAATTTAAGAATTATATTTTGCATGAAGAATTGTATTTATTTAACATTTCAGTAGAAATTAAGCACATTTCCCCAAAAATTCATTTTATAAATAAACAATTAAAAAACTAAATGCAGTTCTTGGCTATGTAAACAACCAGTTCTGCTTCTTTTAAAGACATGACAGATTCCATGCCTATAGTTTTATTGAGAAAGCTATATTTATTAAAACGTTTTAAAATGTATTTTACAGTAATGAATAATTTTACATTAAAATAAAATGCAACAAAACCTAAATAAGAAGAATTCAGAGACTACATTTTTAAATATTCAAAGGAAAAAAAACAGACTAAGTGTGGATTAACATGATTTAAACCTTTTCAAGGATAGCAACAGAATGAAACAATATTCTAACAAATGATCTGCCTTACTGCTCACTCCAGATCACTGAGTGTGTGTGTGTGTGTGTGAGAGAGAGAGAGAGAGAGAGAAGGATAACGACAACCAAATCAACAGGTGCTGATGTCTCTCTCTCTATCTAATCTGTCTCTCAGCTTTTCGGACCTGAGCGATGAGTCGGGACCCTTCAGACGTGCGCACGAAAACACTCCAAACTGCCATCCCCACGTTACCATGACAACAGCGCTTCCAAGGTAACAGGCGGGAACGAAGTGTGTGTGTGTGAGTAGATTGATAAATAACAGGAGCATGTTTCAAACACATATGCATGCATGACCTGACAACACACACACACACATCAGACACATTCTCTTCCCTCCTGCAACCTGTTAACTCACTTCACATTATAAATAACCCTCTCGAAGCCTCATGAGTCACATAATGCATGTGTTTGTGTGTGTGACTTTAATACGGAGCAGAAACACGCAGCTGTGATGCTGGCGTCAGTCAAACGCCACTTGTTGCACAGTTTAACGAGGACGTGTCTGAGTCATCTAATCGCTGAAAACACTCACACACACGCAACTCAAGAACGCACACGCAAACACACACACACATGTGTGCATGTTATTCAAGCATGCATTCAATGCGAGTCTGAAAGACCTCAAGTTCTTAGTCCAGACAGACAGGCAGAGGGAGTTGATGTCTTACCTCTTGACGGTCGGCGCGGTCTCGTCTGCATGGTCAATGTGCCAACAACCGCCCCCATGTTGTCACCGTGGAAACAAGCGTGTGTGTGTGTGTCACGTGTGTTTTCCCCTTACTTGCTCACTCTCTTTCTCTGTCCAACCTTCATTCTGTCTTCTGTGATTCTAACGCTCCTGTCTGCAACTGCTCTCTTTCTGCCTCATTTTACCCCTCCCTCTCTCTCTCTCTCTCTCTCTCTCTCAAACACACACAAACACACTTGTTCCTCTTTACTCACTCCGTCTGCACAGCACATGTGAGTGAGCCTCACAGAAACACGTCTGGGTCATATTTCACCCCCCTACAATCTTATTTGATTTTTGTTTGATTCTATTTGAACTGAAATGTAAAATGTAATATTTAGCAAAAGGAAAATTAAGCATAACAAGCAACTCTTTGAGAAAATTTATTTTTTTGTCAGATTTTAGTTTTTTTTATGAAAACCAACCAGACACATTACACATTTTAATGACAATTAAAAATATTTATCCTAAAATTCCTAATACAATTAATGCATTGTTGAAAATACGTTTTGACAGAAATGACGACTACCCCAGAAAAAAAAAATCCTATTAAAATAAAAAATTATTATAGTAACATTAATTAATTAGTAAAGATTTGACACGGTGATATTTTCAAAAATGTAGTTAATTTATTACAATAATTATTTTTCCCTGTTGAATAACTTTTAAATTTAGTTGACATTAATGATAATTAAGCTCATTCCTCTAAAATTACTATTACAATAAATAAAATGGTATATATATTTTACAATTTTATTAAATAATTATTTTTTATTTTTTATTATGACAATAATGTGAAAGCAATGTGAATTATAAAAGAAAAGAGAAAACTGTTACAATGTAAAATTAAATTAATAATCAAAAATATATTTAATTTTCTTTATGCAATTCTTCAACATTTTTTTTTTTTAACTTGATTTTGGATTAAATGTGATTTGAATATTTTTTTATATCTATTTTTTCACACTTTTCTCACACTTTAAAGGTTGCTTTAACAGGTCCACAGCATTAAATGTATAGTTTACTTAAAAATTTAAATTTCCTGACATTTACTATTGCATCACTTTCTTATCAACCTCTGCAGTGAATGGGTGCCGTCAGACTGATGTTACGGTGATGTTTTGGTGATCAAGTGATGTAATGCTAAATTTCTCCAAATCTGTACCCAAGAAGAAACAAACTCATCCACGTCTTGGATTACCTAAGAGCAAACGTGTTAATTTTTGGATGTTCCTTTAACATGCTGCTTTGATTCATGCTTTAGGCCAAAAATTGTATGCAGCATTGCATAATCATTCAACTCAGCATTACTGAAAAGAACTTGAATAACCTGAGAAAAATATACAAATACACATTCAATAGCAAAAAGTACTCAAACCTGCAGACAGTTAAAGGGTAATGAGATATGTTTTCTTATGATTGATAACGTGTTGAGGAAATGTCTAGCATGAACCTCAATCTAAATGGCAGGAGCAGCACCATCCTGCGGATTCATTAGCATTCCAAGGACTTGAAATGACACCATTATTAAATATTAACGAACGGTCATAATTACACAAACCTGCTCTTGAGTGAGGTCACAGCACATAATAAAGATGATAAACACATTACATTATATCTGCTCAATAGCCAAGCAGGGTGATGAAGAATGTTATTGGGATGTGTTTAAATACCACTGTCAATCAGTGCATACCATTTCATACACCATTACTAAATATGACTGTGCAGTGAGCAGCTCACGGCGGTCAGATTATACTCTCGGGAGATGAGATATCGTTCAGGAGACTTACACACTTCTGAGATTTCAGAGGATCAATTACATAAGGGATAATGCAGTCAGTCGTTAAAATAAACCCTGATAAGGTGATCCGCTAAGCATCCCTCGGCGCTAACAACCTGCTCATTACACAGACATGGATCGTGAAACATTTTGACCGTTTCTGACCCCACGAGCAGCAGGAGTCTGGCAATTACCACTTTTTTCACCAACATCTCACTCCTCTTTTCCATACACTCTCATACCGCAGTAACAGCAAAGACTGCTAAAACTGATAAATGTATTCAACACTCACCCAACAATTAGCTACTTTTATGGTTCAATGGTCTGCTGGTGAAAAAACGAATAAAAAATGTGTGCAACTTACATAAAAATAAATACATAATTTAATAATAAATACATAAGTTAATGAATTAATGTCATTTTAACATTCATCAAAATATTTTAAATTAAATTCAAACTAATTCAAATAAAAAAATAAATTCATTAAAATAATTAGATTATTTATTTGTTTTATTCAGTTTGAATTAAATAAAATACATTCATTACAATTCTTTAAAATAAATCAAAAACAGAAAAAAATGTTTTCTTAGGGATAAAAATCTACCTCTGCTTTAAGGAGCCCTTTTACATTACTGTAAGCTTGCAATTAACAACCTAAGCCCAAACCTAAATTCAATTCCTATTTTTTTTTATAATAATCAATATTCTAATTAAAAAGTTTTTTACTATTTAGACTGTATTTGTGCAAGCTTTTTACCATTTACTTAAAATAAGCAAATAAGTGTAAATTATATTAATTATTATTAATTAATATAATTAATTAAATGAAGTTCAAATGAACACTCATTAAAAAATAAAAATAAATCTTGAAATGATTATTCAAACTATTTGAATTCATTTAAATGAATTAAAGTTAAAAAAAAAAATCTGTTTATTAAAATTCGAAATACTGAGTCAGGAAAAAACAACGGAAGGATACGAAAAACATGAAACTAGCACAGCTACAAAGAAAATCTGTTGCTGGAAAAACAAATACTTAACCACAGAATCAGCCAATGAGAATCAATCATTTCTAGGGAAGCGTATAATAAGCCTATTTAATAATTTAAAAAGTCATAAGTTCTGGTTAATGTGGAGTGTTAATAAACGAGATGGATGTTCATGAGGCTTTATGCAACATCATCCATCAACTGAGGTGAAGCTGGTTCATTTTTGAAAGGATTCAAAACATCAAATGAAGAAATCTGAATGAAACACTTCCACTGAGGAAAGAAATAATGATTTAAATTGTAATAAATCATGCCTTGCTGTAATCAGGACTCAGATATGATGACGGCTGTGAGACGCTGCTTCTCCCTCGTCTGTCTGTCTGCGCGTTCTCTACACGCACAGAAACAGAAAGAAATGTGTTTTTCTCCAGACATGCCATGAGTGTTTGATGTTTTACACTCAGCAGTGGTTTAATAAAGACTGAAACGGAGATGGAAATGGAAGATCAGGCACAAGAGAGAGAGAGGAATGGCCCCAATAACGTCCCGCCGTCCCGGTGGAGGGGGAATTGGCTTTAGAGGGATATTACAAGGTCGCTGACAGAAGCGATGAGAAAGAAGAGACGTGTTTTGATGGAAGGGTTGTTGATGTTAGTCAAACAGATTGAAGGAAACGTATCGGAGAACATGAATATAAATGTTGCTCGTTCACGTATGTCTGTGTATAGCAGCTGAGGTGTTTGCTCTGACATGCCTTAAAGAGACAGTTCATTCAAAAATGAAAATGCAACTTCATGTTGTTTCCTATCAAGTATTTTTCTGTGAAACAAAAGATACTGTATTTTATACAATATAAAAATCATTCAGAAATAAGTATGTGTAATAGAGCAAAATTTAATGATTTCATTTTAGGAGATATATATATATATATATATATAAAATCATGCACGCCAAAGTAATGAAGGCATGCTTTCCACATGTACACATACACACACGCATACATATTTATCTTATTTACCCACACACAAACTTATCCCAAAGATCCTCTTATACTATAGACTTCTATCGTTTTATAACTCTAAAAATGATTATAAACTCACAACCAAAATGTTTGAGCTCATTTCAGGGTAGGTAAAGCAACACACGGGCAAAAACAATTATATCTGATAGGAGGGTATTATGCAACAGGCCTCAGTAATTACAGTGCATATAACAGCATAAATCATATGTCATTTCTAAAAGAACTTGCATCAATTCAACAAATGATTATGCACACGCTAGCTCCAAGTCTGTTAAAATATAAAATATGATTAAATGAACATATGGATGCTTTCTGTACAGATTTCAGATGTAAATCTTATATAACGTTATATAACCTATTAGCTCAATTCTACCGTGAAACCTGATTCCCAAGTGATGTTCCCAGAAATCTCTGTCCAATATCAATACCATACTTACCATCATACAGTCTTTAAAGAAAACGTATCATTGTAAGTATAAAAACGACTTGCGTTTTACCTGAATAACTGAAGAGATGTGGAGTGTCAGAGCTTTGGTTGAGTGGTAGAGAGCACATATGTGGATGAAGAGCATGTACAGTAAGGAATAATTGACGAAGCACTGCTGAATTATTGAAAATTAAGGTACACCTACAGTGTAGTGTTCATGCTCTTTCAGCATGCACATTTCCACCTACAGCCGGGTTACACAATATGCACAGGGTCATATATTGTGCATTTTGTCCATAAAAAAATAAAATCAAATAAAATATTAAAATAAAATATTTGTATTCATTTAATATTAACAGTAGCAACAATTACATTTAAAAGTTATATAAATTATATCAAATTTTTTTTCTAAATAATAATAATAAATTACATATTATATTTAGATGTATTGATCTTGTTATTATCTCATTAACATCAAAATTACTACAATAAAATAATATTATTAATAATTTAATTGTTTCCAATAATAAACAACAATATCAACAATTACTTACAATAATAAATAATTATATACAGTAATTACTACTGAATATAAATGTATAGATTTTTATTATTAACAGCCATTTTATTTCTATAAACATAATAACAATAATCATAACAGCAACACATTTAACCCCATTAACATCACTATTAATTACAACTGTTAACAGCATCCATTCAATTCATCATTCATTCACAAAAAAAACAAAAAAAGAGAGAGATAGAAAGGGAGAAAACCTTTTAGTCATTAAACTCAGAGTTGAGTTTTAATCTGGTTCGAGACATTAATCACTTCTTTCCCTCTCTCTGCTCCCGCTGCTAATAAAAGTGCCAAATGGCTGACATTAAAATGTAATAAAAAGCAGAACGTCTGAATTTTTTTCACGACTCTACTAATAAAGAACTAGCTAAGGGCAGTCTAACTACTCTGATCTGCTTGGCGTCTCGCTCTGCTCATACTGACATATTAAAAATAACAATTAGCCCGTGATATTCATTTTCCACAGCTGAAGGCACACAGCGCTGGCGGCCGGCCACAACATCTCACATCTCCTCCTGCTTCACTGCTCCTCTGCTATATGACCATTTCCTCCAGTGGGAACAAAGCAGATCTGCATTGACATATCCCGTGGTACACAAGCAGCATGGAGATTCTGACCATGTACAAAGGAAGTACCATGCTGTTTTTTGCATGCAAATACATGCAGAGTAAATTAACAAGGTAATCAATCTGTATAGTACACTGTGTAAAATAGTGCAAGTTGTAAAAAAATAAATAAATAAAAGATAATTTATACATTTCACAAGAAAATATCAATTTTAGTTTATATGCTTCAACATTTCATTTCAATTTAAAAAATGATCATCAACTGATCATTAATAAAGTATTAAAATACAATTATATATGCTCAAGGACATGGCATTTATAGATGCACTTGTAAACGGTTTACTAATGCATAATAATGATGGAACAATGGTTTATAAAAGATGATTTAATAATGAAATTAATGAAAAGAGTAATTTAATAATACTTATAATGATTCATAGCGTGTAGTTATTATGAATTGTTACCAGAACTTTTATTTTGAAAATAACACTAATATAATACAATTAATAAAAAAAAAAAATATATATATATATAGAGAGAGAGAGAGAGAGAGAGAGAGAGAGATTTTTTTTTTTTTACATTTTAAATATTACTACTGATAATAATAAAATGCATTTTACACTTAAACTACTCACAATTATTATTATTTCCATCATCATCATCATCATCATTATTATTAGTATTATTATTGATCATACAATATTTCAATATATTATTAAACATTGCCTGTAAAAGGAGAAATAACTGTATGAAGTATAGTACACAATTTCAGTCTTTCCATTTTAGTGTTTTATTTGCCATTTCTTTGAAATTATCTGTGAACTTTGAAACTATTTTGATAGAAATAGCTAGTAAAGTAAATCCTACATTGACTTTTTTTTTAGTGTGCATATCAAAATGACATATTACCAGAGTGCATTGTTACATTGTTGCGAGGCAGAGAAATGGAAACGCAGAAAAGCATGACAAAGAAAGTGGATGTGTAGTTCTGTCTTTGTCTCATCACCCACTGGTTTCATTCACCGCCTTTCATTTTTTCTTGGTAACCTGACCTGATTTTCCTCCCTCTCTCTGTGGAGGTCTCAGTGAAGAGCCGCAAGTCTTTATGTAATGAATGAATCATCTGTAATGTCTGCCGTTTCAGGGCCATTTAAACTCATACAGCTGGAAGACTGAGCGAGAGAGAGACGTAAAGAGAATTCAAAGGCATTTAATCTGCCCACAACCTGTTTGTTCAACAGCCCATAAAACAGCCGTGTAATAAACACACCTTCTGTGTATGTTTTTTAGACGCACTTACTATCTTTGGACAGAAACTGAGAGAAACACAGGCTGTTTTCCACAACATCATGTTTTTAAAAGTTAATTAAGAGTACAACCAAGTAATTTGTAGACTGATTAC